>JAQQSU010000159.1:0-24739 GCA_028627135.1 Pseudochirops cupreus
CATTGTGCAGATGTTCTGCAAAACTACACCTGCAGCCTGTATTGAATTGCTTGTCTTTCCAGTGGGAGTGGGTGACGAGGGAGGAAGGGATAGAATCTGGAGTTTAAAGTTCTGAAATCAAATGTTTTACATATATATATATATAATTATAATAATAATAATTATTATTATTTACATGCAACTGGGAAATGGGATATACAGGCACTGGGGTTAGGGAGATCCATCTTGCCCTACTGGAAAGTCAGAGGGGTGATGGGGGAGGATATAGGAGAGAGCAGATTGGGGAGGGGGTATACAGTGGAATCGCTGTTTTGGGGTGGTGAGTAGGGGAAGGATGGGGAGAAAATTTGTAACTCAAAATCTCATGGAAATGAATGATGTAAACTAAAAATAAATGAAAGTTAATTAAAAAAGAAAAGATGACCCTAAGCTTTAAATGAAGGTAAAATCCCAACTTTTTACTGCTACTATATTATCTCTGTTGGTACAAGACAGAAGGACATGGAATACAACAATCTCACAAGGATTAAAAATGAATATCCCACAGAAATCAATGGAGAGGCACATGGTATCTATGAATAAAACCAATGAGGAGCTCCATAAAAGAGAAGGTTTAGAAGACATGGTCAAGAAATTGCATGATACTATTTTCACTTGCTTTGCTTTTTTAAAATGGTTTTTCTTTTTTGTTCTGTTTATTCTTTCACAACATGACTAATGTGGAAATTTGTTTAACGTAACTACACATGTTTAACCTATATCAGATTGCTTACTCTCTTGTGGAGGAGGAAGAGAAGGAAAAAAATTTGGTACACAAAATATTATAAAAAATGAATGTAGGAAACTATCTTTACATGTATTTAGAAAAAATAAAATACTATTTACAATTTTAAAAAGGAAAGAAATTCCATGACAGGAGAAGAAGATGGCCTAATTGTGTTCCTCTGATCTCCTTGAGATATCAAGAACACGGAAGACTCCAGAACTTTGGGGGAACTCTTGTGGAGAACCTGTAGGCATATATGCGCAAGAGTCACACAGTTTGATCAGGGATGGATGGATTGCAACTAGGCAGGGTTGGAGGAAAACTTCCAAATCACTGAGATCCCAGATCTCTATATTCTAGACAGGGATTTGTTCTGTGAAGTTTGGATTCAGTCAAAGGGCCTTCGCTTGAGGAAACAGAGGTCCACCTGTGGCCTCAAGCTCCCCCACTCCTGCTCTAGAACCTGAGTATCTAAGACTGTGACAGCAGGAGGGAAAATTGATGGAAATCTTTGTGTTTATATTTGTGAAATACTCACATTTGCATTTTGTAAAATATTCTTGGTATAATAATTTATAAGCATTATATACACTCATTTATAAAGCACTTTAAGGTTTGCAAAGTGCCATACAAGTTTCATCTCATTTGATCCTCACAACAGCCCTGAAAGTCAGGCACTATTATTATTAACATCATTTTATAGAGAAGAAAAGTGCCTTGCCCAGCCTTACACTCAGTAAACATCTGAAGCAGCGTTGGAACTCAAGTCTTTCTAATTTCAGATTCAGCACTCTGTCCACAATGGCTCCCAGAACCCCAGGTAGTTACCTCGTCTGTTTAGTATTATCCTACTCTTAAATTTTTTGAAGTGAGTGATGTGATTCCCCCTAAACTGAAAATCAACTCACTAGAGTTTGGTAGCCTGAAGTCCTGGGCAGGTATTGTTGTGTTTGGTCTCCTGAGGGAAATGGCTGTGGTGTTGGAGTTAATTGATGGCTAGGATAGTAGAAGTCTTCCCTGAGCTACCACAGGTCAAGAGTTGGCCATCCCTTTTGAGAAAGTCATCCTTTTAAGTCCAAATCCGGCCTCAGACACTTAACACAAAAAACTAGTGTGACCTTGGGCAAGTCACAACCCCAGTTGCCCTGCCCTCCTCCCTCCAAAAAGCAAATAAATAAATAAATAAATAAAGTCATCCCAGAAATTGTATCTTTTGCAATTAGCTGCGTCTTAGTTAGTGATTTCAGGGAACATTTCCTGAGTGAGTAAGCTAGGGAAAAAGGGAGTGGCACCTCAAATGCCAATTACATCTCTAGCTCCCAAGGCCCACTCTTTGAGAAGAGGAAATTAGTGAGAGCAAATGCCTAGCAACCTATTGCTGTTTGCCTAAATGCAACAATTGGCTACTCTTGGATGAAACTCAAAGTTATTTTGTGAAGGATGTTTCCAAATGAGAAGACCAGGATTGAGAGACCCCTTCTGAATGGGGAAGACTGGATTTCATGTTCTTTTTCTGACCCATATTATAGTTATGTCATCCTGGCCTAGTCATATAACCTTGGATGACTTCCTAATACTATGAGTTGCAGACAGTTGCCAGCATGCATTGATAGAAGGAATTTCCTCTACTAGGAACAACCTGCATCAATGAAATAATAGGTCTGGAATTCTGCCCCCCACCAAAAAAAAATTCACGATATTTTCATAGGAGCCAAAATTAACCTACAAAAGAATCTTTGACAAGGTACAAGGATGAAAGAATTAAGAAACACTTTAGAAATGGATGGAAATGATCTCACTGACTACTTAGTCCAACCTCCATACTTTTGAGATGAGGAAACTAAGAATCCAAGAGTTGTGACTTGTCTGGGAATATATAGATATGCAGATACAGGGGCACAGCCAGGATTGAAACTCAGCACTTCTGATTCCCAATTGAGCCCTCCTTCAGCTTCACTGGTTAGGCCTCCCCAACTTGTATGAATTCTAGTTTGAGTTCTTATGAACCCATTGTCTTCCCTTTTTCCCTTCCAAACCATATATTCAGAAACTGAATAAATCAGGATAAGCTCATATGAAAGACAAAACCAGAGACTGTTCTAAAACAATTGACTAAAAGTAGCTAAGGATAGCAGTCATAATCAATCCTGGTTGTGCTAGGTTCCTGGCTCTTTAAAAGGAAGTCTACTATAATGAAAAATATACCATGCCTTGGATTAGAAGATTCAAGTGTGAATCTCAGCTATGCCAGTTCCTTCTGTGACCTTTGACAAATCATGTCATCACTTTGGGACTCAGTGTCCTCATTTGTAAGAGAAAATGGTTACACTAGATGATGTATGAGGTGTCTTCCAACCTTTCACTGCTACTATACCCTATGGAAAATGGTGCTAGGGTAAAATAATACTCTGATGTCTCACAGAAACAGACAGGAGATCCTCAGTTTTCAAGCTGTGGTGGGTCCTACCAAACAGAATAGTCTTCAACAGTGGGTACGATGATAGACTACATGACTGTATTCCAAGGACTAGCCTAGTTAAATTGGGGGAGACCCTTCACTAGGCTGCAGGGTGATTGACTTTTAGCCTCAAGAACTCATGATCTTAAGAAGCAGAGAGGTTCTGACCTGTCCTTGGAGGCCGAATCTCTAGTCCTCGGAGGTATAGAAGAAACATGAAAAATAGTAACTGAGGGGAAACCAGAATTGCAAGAGTTTAATTTAGGTTGGTTTGTATAGAAAAAAAAGAGGCCAGCTGTAAGGTTTAAAGTGCTATATAAATGCAATCTATTATTATTATTATCATTGTCATAGACTGAAAACCTAATCACCTGTGCAGTTTTCATTTTCAAAATTAAAACGAGCATGGGAGAGGTGGAGGAAAGGGGAGCTAATTTTTTTTAAACAAATCTGATTTCTTGAAAAATGACAGAATGAGAAGGACTGCTGAGAAGCTGAGGAGAGGGAAGCCTTCAAGGTCACAGTCAAGGAGAAAGGCCTGTGCTGATGATGAGAAAGATGAATAGACAACAGGTGAATGCATTATTTAGTGTGTTCCACATTGAGAAGCCAAGAATTGTTCTCTTGTACCAGTGGATTTGATGTATCAGGCTTCCTGTCTCCTAGGAGGACACCCTCAGTCTCCACAAGTGTATATAGAAACACAGAAACACGGTTGTCTAGGTGACTGTCAAAAAAGAAGTCAGAGATGAAGGAATAAAAAGGCCTTCACTAATGGGCCCACAAGCCATTATGTAACTAAAGGCTTGAGCTGCTATATTATCCATAAAGAATCATTTCAGGTTTGTTTGTTTTTTCGGTCCAGTTTTCCTTGATCTACATCAGTGAATTCAAATTATTTCTACAGGGAAAATAAATGGGACTTTTCAGAGCCGCTGTATATGGTGCTTTGAATCTTTTCTTATTTAGCTACAAATGTTTTCATAATAAGCCTACAACAGCAAGAACCTCAAATCAGTCCCCAGGAGCCCAGAAGAGTGAAGATATGGTGGTGAAGAAGAGGGAAGAGAAGTCAGCATCTCCTTTCTTTCCCATGTCTCTGCTGACTTGTTTTATAGGGCAGGGGTGTGCTGGTAAATGTTTAACAACCAGGTTTCTGAGGGAAAAAATGTACTCTTATCACACTTTTACATTTAATCTACATTATTAATATTTTCTCCATTTCTTTTTAAAGAATCTAACAACCAACTAACAATGAACCCAGCCCTGATTTGTAGCATTTGTCAATGTCCAAGGTATAAATTTTCCCACTGAAAAGTTAACAATCAGGTCTGGTGAGCTAGCTAGTCTGAGTTGGCTCTGGCACTCCATTGATCTTAGGGAATTTGGATGTGGTTGTGGAGCAGCTGGGTGGTGCAGTGAATAGACTACCTGGCCTGGAGTGAGGAAGGCTCATCTTCCTGGGTTCAAATCTTTTAGACACTTACTAGCTGTGTGAGACCCTGGGTAACTGATTCAAACTTGTTTGCCTCAGTTTCTTCACCTGTAAAATGAGCTGGAGAAGGAAATGGCAAACTACTCCAGTATTTTTGCCAAGAAAGCCCTAAATGGGATCATGAGGAGTCAGACATGACTGAAATGACTGAATAAATGGTCATAATAGTAGCAATTGCAGTGGCTGTACTGGTGATATCAGTGGTCATGGCAGTGATAGTGGTAATTATGGTTTCTAATATTCCCCAAACTAAGTGAAAGAAAATATTTTAAAATGTGGAAAAGATCAGAACTATGTGAGAATGTGGGAACATGACACTACCCACGTACACATACATACAGACAAATTTTATATATGTGTGTGTGTTACAGTATTATTAGCAGTAATATATGTCTATGTGTATATAGTTATATTCTTCATCATCCTGTCAGCTCCTGGAGTTGTCCCAGAGACACATTCTGTGAGCATGAATGTTTCTTTATGTGTTCCTTCATTATACCACATTATCTCTCTATGCCAAATTCTTTCCATTATACAATTTCCTTGGTTGTGTGGAACTATCTAATTTGGAAATGCCTTCTGATGCAAACCAGCAATTCATGTGGAACAAGAGTTTTCTGGAGACATTCTTAAATAGCTTACCCATCCATGGTCACAAAGCTGTTTTGGACGAGTGGTGGGATTTGAATCCAGGCCTTCCCATCTCCAAGGCCAGCTCTCTATCAATTACACTACATTGTGGTTGCCCAATGTAAAATGAGAAAAATTTTATTCTTCTCGTGAGTGTTGGACCAATGGTAATAAATTCATTGGATAAGATTACCAAATTGAGAAGGTTAATTATAGTGGTCACAAGGAGAAAAGAAAAAACACACTTCTTATAGTATCGTAGTATTATTCTAAGACTCAGAATTGAAAGGGATCTTTGAAATTAACTAGAGCAGAGATTCTTAACATGGTATTCATGAACTTGGTTTTTTAATATTATGATAACTGTATTTCAATATGTCTGGTTTCCATTGTAATCCTCTGTATTTTATCTTATGCATTTAAAAATATTATTCTGAAAAGGGCTCCACAGGCTTCAGCAGACTGCCAAAGGGGTCCATGACGCACAAAAAAAGTTAAGAATCTCTGACCTAGACCAACCCTTTCATTTTTCTTTTTTTAGGGGGAGGGGGTAAGGCAGGGCAATTGGGGTTAAGTGACTTGGCCAAGGTCACACAGCTAATCAGTGCCTGAGGCTGATTTTGAACTCAGGTTCTCCTGACTCCAAGGCTGGTGCTCTATTCACTGTGCCACCTAGCTGCCCTAACCCTTTCATTTTTCATATGAGAAAGTAAGGCCCAAATAAATTGAGTGAAGAGTATGAATCTACTTTGATCCTTTCTAAAAACAAATGTTAAGGAAGAATTCAAGACACTTGAGTTAGTTGGAATATAGAGACACAGCAATGTGAAATTGTGTTTAAGAAGAGACTTTCTTAAAGAAGGCATAAGGCAGCCTGGTGTGGTAGAAAGTTCATAGGATTTATAGTTTGAAGATATCAATTCTGTATAAGGAAAAAAAAATCTAGATATTTCAGCTATTCTCAAAATGGAATAGTCTGCTCCAGAAAGTAATGAGATATTCATCACTAGAGGTATTTGAAAAAAGATCAGATGGCCTATATTTGAGAGGAGATCCAGGATGCCACAAAAGGAATTCATATAGCAAAAAGACTATTTAACATCTATGGTTCCTTCCAAACCTATAATCCTGTTGTACTGGGGCATCTTTATATTTATCATGCTAGTCTTTCCTTGAATGTACCACAAAACTCCTAATCTGATGCTGCATCATCGTGGGCAGGTGAATCCTGTCAAGTTCTTCCTCTCATGGAGGTTCTCTGTTTCTTTAAGAGATGTTGGCACTTAGACTTCAACTGTCTTTCTGGTCGTCTTTTTAACTTATGCTCATCGTGAACTGAGATAATCACATATGCTGTGAAATGTTTTTTGTTGGTGGTGGTGTTGGTGTTGACTTTGGAGGCAGAATAAAATCCACTCTGCTCACTCCTTTACTCTTTTTTTCCAAGAGAAATCTAGAACCTGTCATTTTTTTTACCTGTAACATATTCATGACATCTTTTTAGCAAGAGTATCAATTGTTAATACATTCCAGTTCTCTCATTAGGGTATTATTATTTCTTAAATTTATACTTTCCATTTCATTGTTGTATTTTGTTTTTACGTTACAAATATTTGCATATTACTCCTTGTTTGTGAGAAATCTCTTGTAAATGAAGTAAAACAGCTAAGTAAAGCTAATATATATAGTGACCTCATCTGAGAGTTCAGACAACATTCCATCTCTATAGCATCTCTCCCACCTTTTTTATTAAAAAAAAAAAAACAAACACTTCTTTTCCATCCTATCCTACCTATTACTCCATTGGAGGGAAAAACCCAAAGAAAAGGAAAAAAACACCCCAAACTTCTTATAACAACTATTCATGGTTAAACAAAACAAAATTGGTGGGGTATCAACTTTCTGATTGTTGAGCAAAGATTTAAAGTTAAATTAATTTTTGTAGGTGATTGAAAAACTCAATGATTCCTAGTGCCTTCTCCCCACTTTGCTATCCTTTCTCCATTTTTTACCTTCTTCATTGTATAATTGGAAGACAAACACTGCCTACGTACATCTGTCAAATAGGTATCACAGAACATAGCAGGCACCTTATAGGAAGAAAAATACTAAAACCATGGACAAGTAATTCATAGGGAAAAGTTAGAAATACAATAAGCTCCTCATTTTCCACCCTGTTGGCCTCATTTTGTGTGTTTTTGACTTCATTATGCTCCCAGGAACCTCATCTTTGGAGAATCTCATTATTACACAAGATTCAATTAGCCTTGACAGTCACACTTCATCAGTATTCTTTGCCCTTCCCCTTCTTTCAGCATGTGTATGTGTTGTCTTCCTCCCCATTAGAATGTAAACTCCTTGAGAGCAGATACTGTCCTTCCTTTTCATATTTGTGTCCTCAGCACTTAGCACAGTACCTTGCAGTAAATTTTATTAACTATAGACTTTTGGCTGTGGTCTTTGTCATCTATATACAAATACTGAATGATTGGCAGAGTGGAGCTCATGCTCATAACATGGCCCTGGAAGGGCATCATTATTCAAAAGGAATATAATAAATGAAACGAAGTGGAATGGAATTATATATTAAGAAGGTACCCTTCTGGGAAAATGTAGCAACTGAAAGGGTTGGAGGGCATTTGGATAAAGATGAATGGGAAAGAGAAAGAAAATGTTATTATTGGAGGAGTGTGCTACAGACCACTTGTCTCAAAGGAGGAAATAGATGTGTAGATTGGGAAACACCAGAGACCTGATACTGTCATATGATAAAGGAGGGATGAGAGAGTTCAACTACATAGATACATACTAGATTTCTTTTGCTGCTTAATGGAAAATTATTAGTAAAATGAAAGAAGCAATGAGAGAAACTTCTTTTTTGTACTGAATTCTGATCAGTAAGGAGGAGCTAGTTGCCAAAGTAGAAGTAATAGAAACCTAAGGAAAAATTGTTATATCCCAGAGTTCATGACAGAAGGAGAGGAAAGGTGAATTTTAACTACAAGTAGCATCCATCTTGTTGTTCAGTCGTTTAGTCTGACTCTTTGTGACCCCCATGGACCATAGTATACTGTTCATGCAGCGGTTCTCAACCTGTGGGTTATGTTCAATTTGTAACAATGAAAATACATCCTGCGTATCAGATAGATTCATAACAGTAGCAAAATTACAGTTATGAAGTAGCAACGAAAATAATTTTATGGTTGGGGGTCACCACAACATGAGGAACTGTATTAAAGGGTCCGTGGCATTAGGAAGGTTGAGAACCACTGGTTCATGGGGTTTTCTTGGCAAAGATAATAGAGTGGTTTGTCATTTCCTTCTCCCATAGATTAAGGCAAACAAACTAAGTAAATTGCCCAGGATCACCCATTTAGTATGTGTCTGAGGCTGAATTTGGACTCAAGTCTTCCTGACTCCAGGTGCGGCTTTCATCATAAGCGCTTAGCTGAGGAAGTATTAGGAACTTTATGGAATTGGAGGGTGAGGTGTGGCTCCTTCTGCCCTCTATAACTCTTACTCCTTCATTTTCCTTTCTGACTTATAATTTGATATCCTCTCTTTCAGTCTTTTTTTTCATTTATTAACTCAATGTAAGCATGCCAACTAAATGTCACCATATTGATAAAAACAATATTGGCAAAGAATTGAATCTCTGTGCATTATTGGTGTTTCTATAAGGGAGAAAGAAGACTTTCATTGCCAGATTCATCTATCAGGGAGTAAGATATCTGTAAATAAGAAAAACAAAGGTAGTTATTGTTCTATTTAGGACTTATTAGAGCTTTTTTTTCTTCTTTCTTTTTGAAGGTGGTCCTTTCATTCTTTATTATTTGTGTAGTCATCTTGGCCAAGTGGGCTGCCTGTGGATAAAGGGGAGGGTGGAACTTAGTTTAAATATAGGTCTAAAGAAAAGAGTTATCCTGGGGAATTATAAATGAGTGATGATTGAGAGAAGAACTCAGGATGGGGGCAATTCACTTTAATTAGATTAGTCATTAGGATTTTGAATTGGAATAGAATAAACAAAGACCATTTCCTTGTTAAGAGTTAATTGTGAATCACATTCACTGAAGTCCTCATTCATTTGAAGGCAGAATTATTTTTATATTAATCTTTGATGGAGGGAGTGGAGGGGTGGAATATTTGATTTAATAGCTTGGCTTTTAACACCAAACAGATGGATGCCATTCATTCATTCAATAAGAATTTATGAAGTATCCTCTATGCACTAGATGTGACTTTCTCTTGTTCTGAATATTATTTCCTGCAAAATGACTGGTAATCTCCAATAGAACGTGGAGGAGGCCATTATCCTATGTCTTCTGTAGCATCCCCATTGTCCCATTTGTTCAACACAAAAGTTGGATTTAAAACAATCGATTAAGCAATAAACACTTATTAAGCACCTACTTTGTGCTAGACTTACTAAGTTCTGGACAAGAGAAAAAGAGAACCTTATATGGTGGAGATGAATATTCAAAGTTTATTTTTACTCTTCAGTTTGTTCCGGTATATGAAATGTGAGATGGCAGGGATTACAAAGGCTTATTTTCTCCTGAATTTCTGGTCAAGAGGGAGGAATTTACCCTTCTTCAATGTTGGCTCAGATTTTCTCAACCCTAACTGTTATCTTTTGTTTGCTTCTTGTTAAATTTGACTTTATGATTCATCAAGAGAAAATTTTGTTCAACAGTGATTCTTTGAGGGAAACAAGAGTTTTCCACAACAATATTTAATTTAATTTAATGTATAAGATTCAAACCAATAATTAAGTTTCTCTTGCAACAAATATATCTTTAACATCTAAGAGGCTTAAGTACTGATCATAACGAATTTTAAATTTGTTCCAATATACAACAACACCAACAAATTCAAAGCATTTAAGTCAAGATCTTACATCAAGACCACCTTCTTATTATGTCTGCTTCCGACCTTAACAAGACTTGATTCATTTGAATTTTAATTCCAGGGGGCAGTGACCTTTAGGTCTGCCTAGTATTCCAACTTAATAAATGCAATTTGTCCTCCTAGAAACTGATAAGGATCTTTCTCAGAATGTAAGATCCTAAATCAGTCTTCAAATACAGTAAAACCTAATTAATGTGGATTAATTGAAGGAGAAAGGGAAAAGTAAGCGGAAGGGGAAGGGGAAGGCAAATGGAGGCTAGTTTGAATTACTGAGGAGTGTGACTTATAGCATAAATATAAGACATTGTGGCTTCATGTGATTTAGACAAGGAAGGGACTGCTGTTTGACGTGGATGGTTTGATGATAATGGACTATGATAATGAGAGAAAGCAAAACTACTTGGTTCTTACTTTACCTTTGTTTTATCTTATAAGGAGAGGCAGAGGGAGGGTAAAACAAAAACACTCACGGCTCCAGGAATTCTCTCTAGCTTGTTCCCTCATGCCTGGAATGGCCTCCCTCAACATCTCTGCTTCATTCAAGTCCCAACTAAAATTCCACCTTCCACAGGAAGATTTTCCAACCCCTTTTTATTCGGGTGCCTTTCCTTTGTTAATTATTTCTGATTTATCCTGATTATGACTTGTTATTGCATATTTACTTGTATATTGTCTCCCCCATTAGATTGTGATTTTCTTGAGGGCAGAAATTGTCATAATCTTCTTCATCTCCTCTTTCTCCTCTTTGTCCTCCTCCTCCTCCTCCTTTTTCTTCATCTTCTTCATCATCTTCTTTTTCTTCATTGTCATCATCTTTTTCTTCATCATCATCATCATCATCATCATCATCATCTTTTTCTTCTTCTTCTTCTTGTTTCTCCCTAGTGCTTATTTCAGTGCCTGGCACACACTAAGCACTTAGCAGATGTTTATTTATACTGACTGTATGAAGCAATGGGGGATGAGGCTAGTGGAGGCCTCAGAGGTCACTATAGCCGTTAGACTAACAAATTAATTCATCAAGAGTTTTTTAAGGGTCAACAGCGTGCAAGGCAATGTGTGGGGATACAAAGACAAAAAAATGAGAAATCTTTCCTCAAGGGGCTTACATTCTACAGGTGAGGATGATGCTGGCAATGGTGAACAACAACACTACTCTGATAAAGGAATGCAAAACTTATTAAAAGTAAATAAAATAATTTTGATGGAGATTGTTAACAATTTATTTGGATTAGGATTAATTGGATGTAGAGGGCAGCGTTTGAGCTGAGCATGGAGAAAAATTAGGAATTTCTAGAGGCAGAAGTGAGGAGGATAAGAATTTCAGGCATGGAATACAGCCTGTCCAAAAGGCACGGAGGCAGGAGATAGGCAGTTATGTATAAGGGAACATATATATGTATATGTATGTGTATATGTGAAAGAGAGAGTCTGTATATGTATATACACACAGACATATATACATATATATATATATACATATATACATATATATGTATGTGTATGTGTACATATCCATATATGATGTCTGACAAAGTTAAGACTAGGGGTAGTTGTAGAACTGAGGAGTGGATCTGGAAAAAAAAAAAGAGGTTGTGTACTCTTGTGAGAGAAACTTAAAGGAATCATAAATTTCTTGAGAGTGTAAGAGATTAAGTAGAATCCCTTGATTCTTCATGAGACATCAGATATCTTTCTTGAGGCCTCCCTCAAGAAGCTAGTCAGTTCTCAATGATGCACACATAAGCCCATCCCTAGGAAGCTGCACTATTTAATAGAAGCCCCCAGTCCATCTGCTGGGTCAATGTGGGCTTTATGATCTCTGAAGGACACCTGAAGTAGAGGAAGCAACAGGAGCCAAAAAAGAAAAATCGTGAAACCTCGAGGATAATTGAACTGAAAGAAGGAACTATAGGAAGGAAATTTCTCTTATATACCTACCAAAAGCAAGCCACAACTCAGTGAATATCCAACCTGATTGCCATGGAGATTCAATAGACTCCTCTCTGACTTCTACAATTCCTGATGGGTTTGTAGATGGGAAATATAATGGTTGAGCTCAAACCCTAATAGCTTTTCTAATGTGAATGCTATGAAGGACTCCAGAAACTTGGCAGACACTACAGTGGATTGCCTTAGAAAAGATCCAACATGAAAGGCCTATTTATGAAGAGGGTAAGGAGTGAACACTGGACCCAGATGGCTCTGGAGGAGAAAATGAGGCTGGTGACTTTGCATAGTCCTCCCTCACTTAAATCCAATTCACTAGCATGTCATGGCATCATCTCTGTGGCGTCATGATCCTCTTTGAGAACAAAGGACATATAGCAAGCAAGCAACAGCAAGGAGTAAGAAAAATATTCCTGCTAACTATTACTAGGTATCACAGTCCCTTACTGTGAATGGCAAAGAATTTTCTAAATCTTTGAGTTGCTCTTGGATTTTGTGATGCTAACTACTGTCTCCAATAAGTGGACCATCAGTTCTAGCTTAGAAATCTTGGTACATGCACTCTCCTACTCTCCATGGGTAGTCTCTATTATAATGAGATTTATATGCTTTAAAAATTATTGTTAACTAGAAAAATGTAATTAAAAAAATTTTTTTGAGGGAATAGAATTATCATTCTAGTAGCTACAAGTTTTTGGTGGTGTTGTTTTGAAAAAAGAAAATACCACCCTGAGGTATTTGAGCCTGTGAGAGTCTTAAGCCAATATTTGCCCCTCTCCCCACCCCAGGGAGGCAATTAGATGGCTCAGTGGCTAGAACACTGAACTAGGAGTCAGGAAGACCCGAGTTCAAACCCAGACTCAGACACTTACTAGCTGTGTGACCCTAGGCAAGTCACTAACCCCTGTTTGCCTTAATCCTATGGAGAAGGAAATGGCAAACCACTCCAGTATCTTTGCCAAACCCTATTGACAATATGGTCCACTGAGTCATGAAAAGTTGGATAAAACAAAGCAACAACCATTCCTACTGCTTCATTCTGCTTTATGAGATGATACTACTCATGACTGCCCAACATCTTTTTTTGTAGAAAGTATATAAACAGGTAGCTGACATATTGGGAAGGGTCACTGATGTTCTCATCTTTTGTAATAACTATGTGATGTCTTCTGTTAAAAAAAAAAACATAAAGGGATCAAGCATGCATCTGAGAGGAAGTTGGTAAAGTGAAGTTTTTGAGCCCTCCACAAATATGGGCTTTATCTGCATCTACTACTTTCAGGTTTTGCAGAGAAACTAGAATTTCAGTTATCTCCCTTGATGTTACTATTGTCATCATCCATCATATTGATGGGATGCAAGCTTTCTGTTTTGCATTTGATCCAACAATTCACTTTCATAGTGTTGGCCTTAGTGATGATTAGACATTTTTCATTTTCTGCTTTCTCTTTCTTCATGAAATCTCTCTTCCAATTTCTCTCTCTCTCTCTCTCTCCACATGCACGTGTATATGTATGTGTGTGTGTGTGTGTATATACACGTAATATTATATGTGTTTATATATAACATGTTATATATAATCATATATGATATATGATTATATATAACATATTATAGTGCTATTTTTACTGATCTTGAATTGCGAATTTCATTCTTTGCACTGTTTTGGTTCTTTGTACTTTCATGTATTGGTTTTTGTTTTCAAATATTATTTAATAGTATCAAAAATATTTCTGATATGTTTTTATTTTCCAGATTCCATTTTATAGGTTTCATTTCCATTGCTTTTAATCAGGTGGCATGGTATTCAGGTTCTTATTGCACTTTACAGTTAGATATTGATATAGTCTTTTAAAGTTTTTCAGCAGGTTTTCTCAATAATTTCCTGAAGTCACTCTTGCCATGGTGACATTTGATGCTTGTCCTCTAAAATATTCCTAGATAGTTCTATCTTGTTATGTTTTGTTTTTTTTTTTAAACCATAGAAACAGATAAAACATGTACTGTTTTGAAATATTTTACACAAGATCAAATATTATGGAAGAAAGCATTTTTCATGATAGTTATAGCAAAATCCAGCCTTATAAAATGATATGTTTTGGTATAGTTCATCTCCTAGTTCTATTTTTGCTGGCATACTCAAAAAGTGCTTTTCAAAATTCCATTCTAAGTATGACTGTCTCCTTTTAAGTACTATTCAAGACATTTTCAGATGTTACTTTTAGGGTTCCTGTTAAATATACATTTTCATTGCTTTCAGATTCATCAGATTTTTCTCTTTCCAGATTCATGACTTCTCAGTTTCCTGACTCATTTCAATTAATCTGGGTTTAAGAATGAAGACTTTTTTTATCTCTTTTCTTTCTTTTTTTTTTCATCATTGCTCTGTACAGTTTTATATAGCTTGGTTCTTAGAATATCATTGACAAAAGCAGCATGAAATCTTGACTGACAATAATTGAATAGTCCTCCCTCACTTAAATCCAATTCACTAACATGTCATGGCATCATCTCTGTGGCGTCATGATCCTCTTTGAGAACAAAGGACATATAGCAAGCAAGCAACAGCAAGGAGTAAGAAAAATATTCCTGCTAACTATTACTAGGTATCACAGTCCCTTACTGTGAATGCCAAAGAATTTTCTGACAATAATTGTTTCAAGTTTTTCTATGTAATATTAGAATATAATGAAAATTTGTATTTTTCACCAATTTCTATACACTCATAGTTTTTCTGCTTTAGTGGTCACAACATCTACATTTCAGCAAGTATAGTACTTACTGGTATTTTTGGTTATTCTAGCATACCTTTTCTTCTTGAGGTATCAATTCATAGAGGAGCACCACTCACTTCATTGTCTTCCATGTCAACCTGATCATCACAATGTTTTCTAGTACAGACAGCAACATTTATATCAGATTCAAAGGAGAAGTATATCACACTGGCCATAGTGCTAACAGAGTCAGTGATATCACCAGAACCCAAATGATTAGTGTTTCAGGATTCTCTGCCAGGTCTTCATAATTAATTCAGCAGACATAGGGAACAGAGTCCCATTACCGTGCCTAGCATCCTCTCTAGGAGCTGATGAAAACTGATTTGCCTGGCACAACCCCAGCCATGGATGCCTGAATGCTAAGTCTTAATAAGCCTAGTTCCTGAACATTGCCCCCCCTCCCCTTCCCTGCTCCACTCCAACCCCAACTATCTGCTTGTGTAGCACAGTGCGCGTTAATCTTCCTGGGTCCCTATTGCTCATTTCTCATTAGTCAATTCTTATTAGGCAATTCAGAAAATATTCTCATCTCAAGGATCCAGGTAAATCCCACAACATTTTCCCAAGGATAATGGAGCACTATTAGTGCCATATTGGTTCTTTGTTTAAAATTCCATATAAGTTAGAGGTAGTGGTGGATAGAGAGCTGGGCTAGGAGTCAGGAAATTCCTGAGTTCAAATCCAACATTGGATACTTATTAGCTGTGTTACCCTGGACAAGTCACTTAAGCTCTGTCTGCCTCTTTTTCCTCATCTGTAAAATAGCACCTACCTTTCAGGGTTGTTGTGAGCATCACATGAGATAATATATATACAAGGCTTAGCACAGTGCCTGCCGTTTATTAGGTGCTATATTAATGTTAGCTATTAATTATTATTAATTATTGTGACTAATGTGGAAACATGTTTTACATGATTATACATGTATAATCTATATCAGATTGCTTGCTGTCCTTTGGGAGAAGGGAGGGGAGGGACAGAAGGAGAAAAATTTGGAACTCAAAATCTTATAAAAAAATAATTGTTGAAAATTGTCTTTACAAGTAATTGGAAAAAATAAAATACTGTTTTTTTTAAAAAGCCTCAAATGCCAGGCTAATGAATTTGGACTTTGGTAATGAGGAGGCAAGTTTTAAAGCAAGGAGCAATTTGATCATGACTATGCATTAGGAAGATAAATTTGGCATCATTGTGAAGGACAAATCAAAAGGATCATGAATTATTTGTTAGAGAGCTATTACCAGATATACAACTAAGAACTCTTGATTTTGGCATGAATTATGAAATATATAAGAGAGGAAGAAGAGGAGCCTGAGTGGTGGTAGCCAGAGAGGACTGTAAGATCATAGGTTCAGTTGTGCGGGGGAAAGGGGAAGTTTACTACCCATTAGATTTGATCTGAGCCTTCTCGAGATTTGGGGGTATAAAGAAATCCTAGGAGAGGAGCATCATGGGCAAAGGAAACTGATGTTGGCAGCATAGGCCAAAGGAAGGAGGGCTGTGAAGCAAGGCTTTGGGGTAATAATCACTACAAGAGGGAATTTGCCCCCTGAAAGTCAACCGAGAAACACCCCAGGCATCTGAAGCTGGTTATCATCCAGGTTATTGTGATGGTCCATTCAAGATGCAAAGAGGGCTTGAACTAAGCCTTGAAAGTGGAAATATAAAGGAGGGGATAGATTCTAGAGATATCATGGTCATATGGATCTTGGCAATTGTTTAGATGAGAAAGGCTGGGGGAAGCACAGAGTCAAGGACCACTCATAGGAGAAGGGTGTTGGAATTAGTGTAAGTAGAGAAAGAGCAACAAAGCCCATTGGCAGGTAGTTGTGGCTCCCATCTCAAGCTTCTTGCAGTCCTGTCCTTCTCTGTGCATTCTCACACTTGGTATCTGTGACCAGACTGGGAACTCTCTCAGCCTACAGGTAGATTGTAATATAATTAAGGTAAAATGTGGTAGTGGAAGGAGAGAGAGACTTGGAGTCAGAGTCCCTGGGCTTAATCTCCAGCTCTCTTATTACCTGGGGGTCCCTTAAGCTCTCTGGGCTTCATTCATCTGTACAAATGAGGGAGTTGAGATCAGTGATTTCCAGGATCTCTTTCAGCTCTATGTACTTTTCTGAGCCTCTGCTGCCCCATCTGTGAAATGAGTACAACATTTCCACTTGAGATTTTGTATGGAAATCGTTGCTGCATAAATGTGAGTTAGAATCAGGGGTGTGCCAGAACCAGCTACAATCCAGTTTGGAAGATGCAATTGTCAAAACTTCAGTGTGGACTTTTATGCCTCAGAAATCAGCAAATGTTACAAATCAGAGCTTGACTTACTGTTTCACCTGCCCAGACTTAAGAAAGAAATGGAGAAGATGTCGATATTGCAGATGAAATATAAAAGTGTGTCATGGGTGCATCTCCCCCCTTTGAGAGATGGTTATTAAACTTTTACCAGCATCTCCCGGTTATAATTTTTTATTGGTCAAAGGTATAGTGGGGAGATGTTTTTTATAAACACACTTCACAAAATCCTACTGCCCAATGAAGACAAAAATATTTTTACAGGTGTGCATCAAAGCTTAAAAAAGGGCAGCTATGTGGCACGGTGGATAGAGTACCAAGCCTAGAGTCAGAAAGACCTGAGTTCAAATCCAGTCTCAGACATTTACTTTGTGAACCTGGGCAAGTCACTTAACCCTGTTGGTTACAAACCACTCCAGAATCTTTGCCAAGAAAACAAATGAGGGGATCTCAGAGTCAGACACAACTGAAGAATGACAAACAAAAATGTTCAATCTCCCATTCTGCTTTCGATTTTTTTCTACATTGATTTGGTCTTGTTCTGTCTTTGATTAGAATTTCTTTTTTCTCTTATCTATTAACCTATTTTCTTCTCTTCCTTCCCTCCAGGCTCAATGCTTTTCCCCCTCCCCTCCCCCCTTCTCTCGGATTCTCCATCCCGGTCCCTTCCACTCCCTCTCCAGGGTGCTGAATAGTGACATATCTGACTACAGACTCATTCTGAGATGGAATCTAAACAAACTATAGTATTCACATGCATTTGTCTAAGACAGGCGCATGGGTAGGTTGTATGTTTTCCCTGGAATATAACATAAATTAAATTGCTGAGAATTCCTAGACTTGGAACTGCATTTGGAAAACTTTTCAGCCTGAAAAAAGACATTCTCTTGCAGTAGCTTTCAATTAGCTTCTAGGAAAATTCGTAGGATTTGAAATCCTTCTGCTATTTCCTTGTTAGGTAGCTTGGGCAAGTCCCAAAGCCTGCTGTGATTCTGGCTTGCCTTTTGAAAAACCGGGATGAAAACACCTGGCTCCTACCCACCTTGAAGGTATAATGCAAAGATAAATGAGATAGTGTGTGCATGAAGCAGCCTGAGCTCCTCAGGAGAATGAGACTATAGAAATTCAAGTTATTTCACTAGCTAGAAGCTCAACTGATTTTCTTGCCTGCCACAGTAGCTGGCCAGAAAAATTAATTTGGACTGCATTGTTGGGGGAGATGGATGTCAGAATCAATAGCATGTGCTGAGCAGGTATGAAGTGGGATTTTTATGCACTAGCCAATGAGCAATGAAAGAAATAGCTCCTAAGGCTCCTGGCTACTTCTTGCCATAAATGCGTAGGAAGTTTTACTTTAAGAGTACATCTGAAGGACAGCTAGGTGTCACAGTGAATAGAACACTGGCCATGGAGGCAGGAGGACCAGAATTCAAATGTGGCCTCAGACATTAAATACTTACTAGCTGTGTGACCTTGTGCAAGTCACTTAACCCCAATTGCCCTGCCTTCCTCCCTCCAAAAAAAAAAAGACAAAAGAGTACATCTGAGAACATTGTATACAGTAACAGTAATGTTGCTTTAAGAACAACTTTGAGCATATAAGTCATTTTGACTATTATAAATACCCAAATTAACTACAAAAGACATATTAGAAGACACTGTCATTATCCAGAGAAAAAAAATTGATAAATAAAAGTGTGTATAGAATGATTTTACATATTTATGTGAGATACACACACATGCACACACAAACACACAGATTTATGCCTAATGGTAGCCATCTGGGGAGGAAGGAAAAAAAGAAATTAACATAATTTTATTATATTTTATATTTTATGATATAATTATTATAGATTATATTGTTATATCAAAGTTACTACCTAATTTTAGTATATATTTTTAAAAATTATACTGTTTTAGAAATACTTGTTTTATCTCATACATTAAAAAATATAATTTTTTTTTAAAAAGTGCATCTGAACAGCACATAGTTAACTGAAGATTTGACAAGGTCTTGTTGGTGTGATGGACACCATAAATGATAACTATGTTATTGTCATGGCAGTAACTACCATTGGGCTGTCTGCTGACTCTCCTCCAAATCAGCTAAATTTGATGGGGAGGGCGTGGTGGTGTAAATTTTGTTACTTATGGTTCCGCAGAATATTAGCTCCTTCTGAGTAGGGACTGTCACTCATTGTAGTTGTATCCCTAGGGTGTGGCACAGCATTTGGTCCATATTAGGTGCTTAATAAATACTCATTGATGGATTAAAGTAAGATCAAGCAATTCGAAGTGAACATTTGCTCAGTGTATGCAATCTGAAATAAGATTTTACTGCACAAATCAATTTTAAAAACTAGATAATTGTCAAAGCTCCATTTTACTTGTATTGTGGACAAATCTTAATTTGTTCCTTCAGATCACACACGAGGAAAGATGTGATTGGCTTGGGACTCTTTGGCGGGGGGATCCTCCTAGGAGGATCAGATTGAAATCTTTTTGTTGTTGTTTGGTCATTTCAGTCATCTCTGACTCTCTGTGACCCCATTTGGGGTTTTCTTGGCAAAGATAGTGGAGTGGTTTGCCATTTCCTTCTCCAGCTCATTTTACAGATGAGGAACTGAGGCAAACAAGGTTAAGTGACTTGCCCAGGGTCATACTGCTAGTAAATATCTGAGGCACATTTGAACTCAGGTCTTCCTGACTCCAGACCCAGTGCTCTAGCCACTGTGCCACCTAGCTGCCACAGAATCTTTTGAAATTAATCTGAAATCAGCAGCACATATATTTTTTGAAGGGAGACAAGTCTTCATTCCATGATAATGTAAAATTTGAATGTCCCCATGTAAATTATTTATGTCCACATGGATTGTATAAGTTCATATCTTTAGCATCTTTATAATCTGGATTCTAAACCTTTTTTGTGTAATGAACCCCTTTGGCAGTTTGGTGAAGTCTAAGGATCCCTTCTTGGAATAATGGTTTTTTTACTGTATAAAAGGAAATGCATAGCATTCCGTAGATTCAATTTGGGTGTTTAAAGGGAATAAATATATCATGTGTTTTCTCTGCTGGATTGACAGTCCAAGTCCCTGAGGTCTGTAGCACAGAACAGGCTATGTGATCCGACTTAGGTCACCTCTTCCAACCTAGAGAAAGGGACCATGCCTTAGGCTGAGAGTTAAGAGAGGAGTTTGCAGGTCTATTATCTCTGGTCTCTTAACCAAGACCCTCCAATTAGAGCTAGTTGAAGGTGACCATCTGCTTCCCTTAGTGGACCTGGCAGAAACTTGCCTATCTCCTTTCTTCTAGGAACTGGACCTTGGGTGACCTGAATCTATTAAAGTTCCCCCAAACCAGACCCCTGCCCCTCAAATCTCCTAGCAGATGTTTCTTGGTCTTTTTAAAGTCTCTGCACTCAGTGGGGTTCTTTTTTTCTTTCTTTCTTTCTTTCTTTTTTTTTTTTGTAATTCTGCAGTTATGTTTTAAAGTGATAGATTAGTGAAATAATCCAGGGTGGGACCATCAGAATTGGAGGAGAGAAGGGCACGGGTGGGGCAGGAGATCTCTCAGAAGTGGAAACTCTCTTTCATTTCCCATCTCCCTGCCCCTTACTCTGTTGCTTGATTATGTTTTCAGGCAAGTAAGCAAATCACTGGTTCCTATTGTTCGTTGTTGTGTTTTTCAATTTATGCAGTTTTTAGATGTTTAGGTTCTAAACATCTCCCCTCTCTACTCAGGTGGGTTACATTTCCCAGGGTGTGTTCCAGAACTAGAGATAATTCCTTTTTGGGGATGCTACATTTCTCACCTGCTGATAGCAATTAACCTCTGCCAGCTGGGGCCTAGTGTGTTGCTGAAAAGCTAACAAGGAGTGGAGGGAGACCAGACCAGAATGTAGACAGCACGTATGAAAATAAGAAATATTGTTCAATATTTATGACAATGCTCCAGGGAATCAGAGCTCCGTGGCCCTGCATCTATGTCTCCCACTTCCCTAACCCTCATCCAATTTTTTTTTCATTGCTTTTCAGTTTTTATCTTGATGTTAACGTTCAGACACATGTTTTTCACTATGAACATCTGTTAGCAAATAAATAGTCAGATAAGAAAAATCAGATCTGATAAAGGTTTCAATTAAGACAATATTTGTAAAGAGTAGCCCAATCACATAACTTCCAGTAAGATTTTACAGCACTCAGTTACTCAGGAGACCATTTTGAGATACTTTAGAAAAAGAATTTTAAAGGTTCAAGGTCTAATCTAGATAAACAACACTAATTTTCATACACAAAGAAACTGAGACCCAGGGAGTAGAAGGAATTCCTTTAGGGTCACTCAAACGATTAGTGTCAGAGTTGGGTGGGCCTAGTATAGGAAAAACACCTTTCTCAAGGAGATGTGAGAATAGAATGAAATAATTTATGAAAAATGACTTAGCAAATCATAATTGTCTATCTGCCCATCCATTGATCCATCCATCCATCCATCCATTCATCTGTTCGTCTGTCCCTCCATCCATCTGTCCATCTGTCCGTCCATCCATCCATCGTCTGCCCATCTACACACACACACACACACACACATATGTCAGCTAATGTTATTATTATAGCTACTATTTCTATCTTCTCATCTTTTTTGAAAGAGTTCAGACACAAACATTCCTAGGACAAGTTTTTAAACTACTTTTCTATTTTATTTAATATTGTGTATAATACATAGGTGGAAAAAATGACTACTTTTCTGTGATTAAATAAAAATAGAAGGATGTAAGCTTCTCCTCTGTAAACTTACTGAACACATCTTTGGGACACTTCAGTAGCAGAAGGGATGACAGGGATGACCTGTACTTCATACTGTTCCCATATAGATTTGATTTCTTACATTAGGTCTATATGTCTTAAAATCTTTGCATTTCAATTAGTTTGGAGACTATGAGTGTTTGGTATAATAATATCTATTAAAACATTCTTTCATTGTTATGGATTAATGTTACATCTGGGTAATGGTGGCATCAGTTTTGTGGTCATTATTTTTTCAAGTCTTCTGCCTGACATCTTTCCACTTTATTGTGATGCTTTGGTCTAGCTTGGGGTTCCATATGCCAAAAGAGCTATAGAAAATCTGAGAAAAAAAAAAGATGGAAGTCAGACACACAAAAGCTAGAAAGTAATACCTATAAAAGGGGTTCTTAACCTTTTTCTGTGTCATGGACCCCTTTGCCTGTCTGATCAAGTCAACAAACATTTAATAAGCACCTACTATGTACCAGACAATGTGCTAAGTGCAGGTAAAGTCTATGGATCTCTTCTCAGAATGTTTTTAAATGCATAAACTAAAATACATAAGATTACAAAGGAAACCAATTACATTGACATGCATTTATCAAAATATTTTTATAAAAAGTTCATAGACCCTAGGTTAAGAACCCCTGATCTAGACATTGCTTTGTAGCCTTTCGAGAGGGATACAAGGCCTTCTGCCAGTGAAAATAGCATTGATGAAGTTTTTTCCCTCCCCTTTTCCTTTTGTTCTTTGGGCCTCTGCAACTAACCTTCCTTCTTCATATTTTATTGGCATCAGCAGGGTTTCTTTACTCCCTAAGCCAGGGAACACAAACCTTTCGATCCTGATGTGAACCAATAGCCTTTTGAGGTCTTCTAAGGGAGTTTAATAGGACTGTAGAATTCTAGAGTTATAGGGACTTCAGAAGCCACATATCTCAATTCATACCTGAAAAAAAAATTTCCACTACAATATTCTGACAAGTGGTCATCTGGGCTGTTTGAAGACCTTCCATAAAGATGTTCACTAGCTCCTGAAGCAACTCAGGCTATTGTTGGATCGTTCTGAGTGTCTAGTTATTTTTCCTTGTACTGAGCTGTAGTCTATAACTTTCATCCAAGAGTCTTCATTCTATTCTCCGAGGTCAAACAGAATGAGTTTAATACCACTTCCACCTGACAAGTTTTCAAATATTTGAAGACAGATGTCATATACTGCTTTCTCCCCACTTCCAAAGCCAACATCCTCATTTCCTTCTACCAACTCACATACATTATACTTTTGAGTCCCCTGACCATCCTCACTGCCTTCTTCTGGAAATTCTATCTAGCCAAGCCTCCCCCATTCTGAACGTTTTTTTTTTTAATCCAAGTGTAGAATTTAGCTTCTTGAGATCTTTTTGTTGCTGACTCAGTCTTTCAATGTATTAGATGTCATTGTCAAGGTCACATCATCTGTAAATCTGACAAGCATAGCATCTATGCTTTTATCCAAGTTGATAACAATGTTAAACACAGCAGGGATGAAGGCAGATTTGGGTAATACTCTCCAAGACACCTCTCTGATGATTTCATAGAGTATTGCAAGAAAAAAAAAGATGCAATTGAGATCCTCTAAAGCTAGAAAGTTTAGAGCAGGGGTTCTTAACCTTTTGTGTGCCATGGATTCCTTTTCCAGTCTGGTGAAGTCAACAAGTCCATAACAGTCAGTAACCCTGTCAAAAAAGGGAAATGAGGCTAGTCTGGCATGAACCATCTCTGTTTTATAGTAATCAATATTTGCCTTCCTAGATGTTCACCATCACTGTAATGATACATTCTAGAATTTTTCCAGGAAGCAATGTTTTATCTCATTAGTCTGCAGCCCTTAGAATCTTTTTTCTCCCTCCCCTCCTTTTTTGAAAATAAGAACAATATGTACCTACTAAGAGGTGCTAGTCAATTGTCAGTTTGTCTATGTATCTCAAAGATCACAGACAGTAGTTTAGTTATCTTTCAGTTCATTCAGTTTCTAAGAGTGAAGACTTGGAAAAAAAAGATAACTGAGTGAGAGGTTATGTAGAAGCCTCACTTTTCTTTAACATTGGAGAACAGCAAGAAATGTATGAAAGAAAAAACAATGTAAACACAGCTCTACAAAGATGTAAACATACTCATGTGTGCACAGAAAGAAGGCAAAAGTTAGAAATCCTTACATGGAATTCTTAATAGAAAACCAGTATAGAGACTAGAAAAAAATGAGATATTTTACAAGCACCCCCAAAAAGATGAAAATGGCTAATCAAGGAATTGAAAAAAGAAATAAAGAGTGAAATTAGGGCTGATCTTCAGTGATCAGCCTGCCAATGTGTTGCTACATTGCTGTACTTATAATAAAATCCTTTTAAGTCTCAAAAAAAAGTGAAATTAGAACTTTTAAAGAAAAAAATGAAAAAAAGAATGAAATTATTATAAACAAGAGCTGGAGAATTTTACAAAATCAGGAGACACCCTTAAAAGAGAATATAGGTGATGGAGTTTAATCTGGCAAAGATGAGGTAAATATTAGAGTAAAATCAACAGATAGAAAAATCATAATAAGTAATATAACAGACATAGGAGACAGTTTTCTGGGATAGTCTAAGAATGATAAGCTTCATTAAAAATATAGTAAACAAGAAGTCTGAATAT
>JAQQSU010000159.1:25239-44269 GCA_028627135.1 Pseudochirops cupreus
CAGGGAATTCTCCTCAACCTGGATGCTGCCCTGGATCTCCTTCATCACAACATCAATCATCTTTGGTGAGCATATGCCTCCCTATTTTATGTCTCATCTGATGTTTGTTGCCAAAATGTTGCTGGACAGGGTTATTTCTACAGTTATATATTGATAGGAATCTCTGATGATCTTGATGTATGTATGGAAGACATCTTATTTTAAGGTGACATTATGTTATCCTGGGTGGAGGCAAAGCTTTTTTCATAACCAACAAACAATAAGTATAGTGAGCTCTTATATTTTTAATATCTTCTAGGTAATTGTGAAATGGTAAAGATACAAACCATCGTTTTATATTGCTTGCAAAAGATTGCTAATTCCTTATCAATACACTTGTAGAGGACATTGCTAACTCATGTATAAAGGATATTCAGAAAGATTTTGTGTAGATAAGAGAGGAGGTATATAGGTCAACAGTTACTGATAGTCTGTCACCTTTTTTTTTTGCCGATGTTGTTAAGTTTTAATATGGTCTGAGATATATCCATACCTCTGGTATCTTGCTTCCTTCAGATGCCTTGTATAGTGATCCCTTGTCAGACTCACAATTTTGTTGTCTCCAGCATAAATCTCATCTACATAGATTTGGTACAGTCCAGGTGCTTTTCTTTTTTTTTCCCCCCCTTTGGTACCATTTCCACCATCCTCTATAAGCATATCAGAGACTATGATGTGGGAGTCCAAAAGTTATCCGTTCTCTTTGATGAGAGATTTGTTATAAAGATATTTCCTAAGCCTCCATTTTGCTCCCATTAATAGTACTCCCATTTTCAGCTTTAAATTCCTTGAAATGATTTCATTTATCTGGCTATCTTTTCAAGTTTTGTTTAAAATGGTTTCACCTTTCATTGCTTCTCTCTGCTTTATAAGATTGTACTTGTTACATAATTATATATCATTATTCTTTTAAAGAGTTTACAAAGAAGTCTATATTCCAACTTTGGCAGTTCTTTCTCGCTGCTTGGCAAACAGTAGTTTTCTGCGCATTTTTGGTCTCCTGGTTATGGTATTAATTTATTAGTTTTAACTTCTAGATAAACTTATAGTAGTCAGTGTCTATAGTCTATCTCATTTCTGTTTTCAATTTTTCATTTTTTTTGTTTCAATTACTTGCTTAAATAATTCAAGCTTAAATGTGTTTCAACTCTATTCCATGTCTTTTTCTCATTATTACTACTTTTTCTGGTTTTGTTACTAATTCTGATCTTAGCTCTAATGAGCTGATGGTCTGACTTTACATTGTTGACTCAAGGATTACTACCACATCAAAAACAAGTCTTTTTTTCTCTGTTAAAACATAATCTGCTTGGGGTGGCTAGGTGGCTAGGAGGCACAGTGAATAGAACACCTGTCCTCAAGTCAGGAGGACCTGAGTTCAAATCCGGCCTCAGACACAAAACTAGCCATGTGACCTTGAGCAAGTCACTTAACCCCAATTGTCCTACCTTCCCCCTGGAAAAAAAAATAATCTGCTTTATTCTTTTTGGTGCTATTTGGTATTCATTGTATTATGTACCTACCAATTTTTTTTTCAAAGAAAGCGTTCAAGTTACAGATGTGTGAGACTTGCGTATAATCTACAAGTTTTTATCACCTCTTATTCTGTCTTACTGAATCATGCTTCCCATGTATTCCTCACCTTTTCAAGCAAGTAAAGTATCAATATATTTTTATTTAATTTGGATGATTTTATCAAGTTCTTTGTAGAATTTCTCTATCACATCAACCTTAGCAACAAATGTTGGTGCGAAAGTTGCTACTATTTTCATGGTGGTCTTTTTTTGCAAATTTGCAAATATTTATCATGATTACTGAAATACATTGCAAATGATCCTGTAAAATAATATTTCTCCTTGCCTTTGTGCATATGACCAAAAAAAAATTCCACTAACAATTTCTTTACTTTGCTTCTCCAAAAAGTACCCATAAGCCATCTTTCCATTTTCCTGAATCTTCCTCCTTTCTTTTTGTGTCATTTTCAGCAAAAATAACAAGATTGATTCAAATTGCCTCATTCAGCAATAAGTCCATTTGGTCATTTGTCAACGACCTCCCCTTTAGAGTACCAACAGTCCAATTAAAATTTATTGACCATCTGAAAATGTGTGATTCTTGGCATCCTTTCCCCTTTATTCAACCTCTCTGTCACCATTGCTACAGAAAGGGAAGGGGGCCACATAGGACTGAAGAACATTTGTTGTTCTTATTGTTTCATGGGTTATCACAACCAAAAAAAATGATCATTACTATGTGGCCCCTCCTACTGATGATGCACCTCTTCTTGGATAGCTGAATTAGTCCTCAGGAGCCAGGCTCTCACACTTGCAAACTTCTACTAGAGTAAAATACAATTAATTATAATAAAACTAGAGGGACCCTGGGAGTCAATGTGTAATAATGCTGACCTTACAATCAGAAGATTAGTTTTAAGTTTCCTTTCTGCTAATTATTGGCAATTTGACCTTGGCAAGGCCTTCCTCTTTCCAATCCACAGTTTCCTCCTCTGGAAAATTAGGAAATGGTAGGATTAAATGTATTTTTTTTTATTCCTTCATGTTTGCATGTTGGCACATGTTACAATAAAACACAATCCCTTTGAGGACAGGGCGTATTTAATTTTTATATCTGTGTCCTAATGGTTAGTTCAGTACCTATCATACAGCAGGAAATGAATAACTGCTTATTTAATATTGACAGCTCTGCACTTTTAAGCCCCTCAATTTCCCCAAAGTTTATATATATCTAGAAATTTGTTTCCTGAGACATTTGCATTTATGTGACTCTATAAGGTTTACAAAGTGCTTTCCTTACATAAAAATCTTGTGATAAAGCAGTCTGTGAGTTAATCAAACTTTTATTCCACTTCACAGAAGGCAGGCAGGAACCAACAAAATAATTTAAGTGAAATACTTTGAGATCCTGAACAAATCAATCAATTGTGTGACAAGCTTTTATTGACCTTACTACATGCCAGGCATTATGCTAGGTTCTGGGAATACAAAGACAAAAATTAATAGTTCCTACCCTCAAGGAACTTACATTCTACAAAAATAAGCAAAAGGTAAAAGAATCCAAATGCTGCCTTCAAAGCTGCCTGAGAAGGAGCCCAACTTTGAACGTGCTTATATAGGTAAATGGCTTCCTTCAGCTCTGGCTGTTGGTGCCAGTCTTCACATCACAGCATACTTTCCACCTCTTAGCACTGAGGCTGAGGCTTGGTCAGTAATGATTTCCAGGGAAGCAAACAGGAGCCAGAAAGGAACACATCATCCACTCGACAAGAATGGGACATATGGCCAGCAGCTGGAATTTATGCAAAGCATTATTCAAATTAGTCCAAAATACCCACTCTTTGGTTATCTCTCCCTAAGCAGCCATCAAGCCTGGCAGGGCTGTTCCATCATCATTCCTATGTACACTAAGTTTGCTTTCCTCCCGAGCTGGACTAGAGCCCTCACCACAAACTCACCTGCCCACAGCAGAGAAACCAGAGAGGCTGCTCTTGTGTCCTTGGGTAAAAATCAATCTGCTTCTGTTTTTAAAAAAAAAAAGAGGATGTTAATTAAATGGGATAAATGTGTAAATTCTACCACCGGCTCTTGAAACAAAGGCAATAAAACTCAGACAGGGAGATGGGAGCAAATATTCAAATATTCCCACTCTAAAAACCACAGGAAAACAACACATCTGCTGCAGGCCACCCAGTAACCAAGCTGAATAACTTCAGACAATTAACAAAATTTCCCAGAAGCAACTTCAGCAGAGTGGAAAGGAAGCCAGACCACTCTGTAGGTTCCCCCTAGTCAAATGGAAAGTGAAAAGTGAACCCAAAGTCCACATGTCTTTCCCCAGACTTCTGAAGCTTCAAGGGGTCCAGATTTGGGGGCTCTTAGTTGATGTGCAAAGTGCCATAGGAAGGTGTTAGGGTTTCTGTAAAAAAAAAAAAAGCTCCAACTTTCAAATCCTGTCATCATTGACTATTTAAAATAGATGAAAAGGAGAAGGTGAATGGCCGTGAGTGCTTCAAAGCAGCAGCAGGGAAACAAAAGTGTTTGAAAAAAAGGAAAATGATGAAGAAGGACCACCGGTAGGGTCAGTCACATGGCATGGCACAGCAGAATCTACAGATGATAAAGGGGGTAATAAGGACAGCAGTCATACCCCTGAATTAATTTTTTTTTGTTCCTTGTTCTCTCCTTCTATTTCTTCTTCTTGGGTATTTCAGAATTGCTCCTGTTTCTGAAGCCTTTCATTACCAATCACTGTGGTGCTGTCCACAGTCCTGCTGAGGCTAAGAAAGGAAAGATGCCAGTGATTAATGAGAAGGTTGGCTAGCAAAGATTCAGGTGCATTTCTCCCATTTCCCTCTCTACCACCACTCCCACCACCACCCCCTGCCCCAGCCTCTTCTCTTTAAAAGAAAATAAAACAAACAAAAAATACTTAAATCATTGCTACTGACCAGCTAATGAGAAATTGCAGCTACCAACTGGTGGGATAGGGACATATAAATTGGTTGGGCTATCAGTTTTATAGGGAAAAATGTTTCCTCACAAATCAGGCACATTATAGTATGCTCACACTTGCTAAAATATGTTTAACAGACTTGGGGTTTTTCATGGTCTCAAGTGCATTTGCAAATAGTTCCAAGAAATATATATATATTTTTAAATTTATGTTGTTTTGTTTGTTTTAGTTACTTCTCAACGATTTCCTCATTCTTGATCATTAGGCCTCACTATTCCCTGATAAATCATCAGGTCAGGCTTTACCCACAGTGAACAGCTTTCTTTCATTAGCCCCTGCACCTGTTGTGATGGAGTATGATGGACAAGAGAAAAATAATAAAAACTTCCTCAGCCTTTCCTTATACACCAGTCTCCACCACCTTCAAGGCCAGGAAGTCCTATTACTAGGTGGGGGAAAGAGGCAAAGGTGTGATTTTATCGTCTTTCTAAAACAGTGTGAACTTGGAAGTGCCCTCTGGGCAATAAGCTGGCATTCTATCCAGCTCTTTGACCTTTGAGTCTATTCTTGCTGAACTGTGGGTAAATAATAATGTTGTTATCTGTCCTTTATTTTCAAAGAAGACCAATTGACATTATGGGGTAATATCTTGACTGGTGTGTGAATTGGATTTGAGTAAGGGGCAAATGATCAGCCTCACTCTCTCTTCCAGAGTCACTGAAGTCCAGTGGCAAGACAAAAACCAGGATGACTAGTGATGACTTGGGATGTAGTGGATGACCTTGGAGTCTGATGTCTGACCGAGCTCTAAGTGCTGCACAGTGTCTGCTTCAGAAGCCTTCGCGGCCATTGGAACAATTTGTTGTCATCTGCCCGTTCCACCAGAAGGCAGTCTTCACAGGCTTGAGGTAGACACCTCTTCAACACTGAAGCCCATCAATCACCCTCTTCCTGGTTTAGCCCATCTTCCAGGTGTGCATGCTATGGGCTTCTTGGAGTCACAGGTGAGAGAGTTAGGTGAAAAGTGAACACCAAAGGGGGATGAGCGTCCCTGAAAAGAACTCAGCAAGCCCTCACACCAGAGGTGTTAGTCCTCTCTGTACACTCCCCACACCCCAAGTCATTAATAATACATACCTCAAGGCAAACAATGTGGAGTAGGAAGTTGACTGAAGAACACCCAGCTGTGGCCAGGCCATGTAAGCTGTGGCCTACGGCAGTAAGCTCTGTTAGAACCCTTTCTTTTTCACCTCTCACTCCTCCAGGAGTTGAACTTGAACCTTGAATCTTTGTTTATCTTCTGGTCAAAATTCACTGTCACCATCTTCATCAACATGGCAAGTGTTCCCCAGCAATGCCCACAGGCCTATGTAGCATCTAGCACAGAGAAGATGCATAATCAGAACAATGGGGAGACTCTGGTAAGAGTTTAAGGTGTGAACTAAAATGGTAACCAGTGCCTAAAGAGAAAGGGATATATTCAAAGGATTTTCTGGAGTTAGAATCCATGAGATTTAGCAACTGGTAGGATACCTGTACTCAGGTATCTTTACTCAAGAAGCCTTTCAACAATATATCCAAAAAGTAGTCATTGAGTTTTTGGTTGAAGAGCTCAAATGAAGAAGATGCCTTTGGAGCTACCTCATTACCCTTCTGGATAGCTTTAATTGTTAGAAAATTTTCCTTACATCAAGATTAATATTTGTAATGCCCCCTTTGGTGGTAGTTCTGCTCTCTGGAATTAAACAGGATACACTGAATTTTTCTTACACATCAATGTCTTTCAGTGGGTGAAGGGTTGTTTCTTCATGTCCCCTGTCAGTCTTCCCTTTCCCAGTTCCTTCTATCAATCCTTTAATGGAATAAAGAAGACCCCTCAGCATTCCATTTGCTCTCCCTTGGCTGCACTCAGAGATGTCTTTTCTAAAACATGACTAGAGTAGAAAACAGAAGTGCTCCCTAGTCTCAGAATTTCACTGCAGCTTCTAAGATTGTAGGAATTTTTGGTGACAATAACACGGTGCAGGCTCATATTGAATTTTCATTCTATTAAAACCAATGGCTCCTTTTTAGGCAACATGTTTTCTAACTGGTTTCCTCATATCATATTCCTGAAGTTAATGTTTTTAACCCAAGTATGAGACTTTACTTTTATTCCTGTTTAATTTAATTTGATTTTATTTGATTCAAGCCTGTCATGGTCTTTTTTTTTTAATCAGTCCTGACTCTGCCATCCAGTTTTTTTGTTGTCTCTTCTAGTTTTGTGTCACCCACAAATTTTATAAACGTACTCTTTATGCCTATATGGCCTAAGTTATTGATAAAAATTTTAGCCAGTCTCTTGAATTGTGTGGGAGATTGGAATGGATGATATATAAGTGTGACCTCTGTCCCAAAGCCCATTGGCATGGGACTTTCTCCTCACTGGTGGAGATAAATGCCTTGCCCTGCATGAGGGGCAGGGTGAAGTTGGCATGTATTAACAGAAGGACCCCAAGTGTAATGAAGCCCACCCAAGGAGAGTGTTGTCATTGTGTGTCATGAAGGGAGGCAGTATAGACATCTCTATCCTCTTCTCTCCTCACCCCCTTCTCCAAGGGAGGAGGCTTTTGTTCTTGCCAGGAGGGGAAGCAGCAAGTTGGGGCTTAAAAGAAGGAGTACCAGGCTAGAAGTATGTCTATCTGCTGCCTTAAATATTGCTTGTTCAGGGGATGTGATCAGCTTCAAGCTAACTTTGAATTGTTTTATCAGTTGAGGGAGGGGGGAAACAGGATCCCAAGCTCTACACACAAGCCTTGGCCCCTTTCCCACTAAATATCAATTCTGCAATGAATACACATAGTGAAGGAAAGGAATCCATTTGTCCAAAATCATAGCAAAACAGAAATCAGAGAAAATATACATAGGACAAGATATACCAGGTTATATGGAGTGAAGGAGCTCTTCCATTGGGAAGGAGATAATTCAGCTCAATCAAGAGAGAGAGTCCTGGATCTCATCCAAGGGGAAACTCCCTGAAGTCTCCTGAGTAGCAAGCTGAGAATAAGACCATGATGAAGTTGCCAGCTCTTCTCATGTCTTCCCAGAGTCCTCTCCTTCAGTAACCTGAAGTGGAGTTGACCTTGTTCATTTTCTGTCTCAAAGCTGTAACCTGAAGTGCCTGAAAGTTATTTGACTCAAATGTTGATGAGTCCCAAAAGTCCCTGAAGAATCCTGAATGGAGATTCCAAGAGGGCCAGGGAAGGCTGGAGCTTTCTCCAACTCCGCCCTGTCCTTCATGCAGGGCAGGAGGTTCATCTCCAACAATAAGGAGAGAGACACATATCAATGGGCTTTGGGACAAAGGTTACATGAGATTCAATATGAAAAAATGTAAATTATGATTAAATTATTTTTTTCATACTGCCTCAAGTGTCCTCCTGGACACTTTTCTGAACAGAACCGTGAGGTAGATATGACTTCATTTAGGATCAATAATTATACCAGGGGTGTGCTGGAGCCAGCTCTAACCAGCTTATGAGAGTCGATTGTTAAATTTTTTAGTACATTTACAACTAAGAAATTGGCAATTATTACAAATCTGGGCACGATTTACTGTTTCTTTTAAATTACCCAGACTTAACTAAGTGTTAATAATGCAGACTAAACTTACAATTGCATATGCTCCATTTCACACCCACACCCCACCCACACCCCACCCAGTTGCTAAACATTTACCAGCATACACCTTTATTGCTCTATCGAGGTTGCTTGAGGTAACCAGAAATGCAACAGAAGGTTTAGAGAATGAAATCACCACCTGACTGATGGCCCATTGACTGTAGGGTAATAACAATAATAATAAAAACTGGCATTTATGTAGCACTTTAAGGTTTGCAAAATTCTTTATGTCCATTATCTCATTTGAGCCTTACAACATCCCTGAATTGTCTCACAATTCTGTCAGCTCCAATGATGCCATAAGCTTCTCTATTTTAAGTCAGCAACTATATCTCCTCCCCCCAAACTCCCACACCCCTGATGTACGGAATTAAAGTGAGGTCCTATTTCTCTTGCTGCTATTATATTTGTTCTAAGATGGAACATATTAGATGTTCCAGGATGGCCAACATTTGTTGTCATGAAAAAGCCTATATTCCTAAAAGTACTTCAGGTCTCATATTTGAGATCTTCCAGTTATGAGAAATGGGAACAGCTAGATGCTCAGTGGATAGAGCATTGGGCCTAGAGAGGAAGGCCTGAGTTTGAATCCAGCCTCAGACACTTAGCAGTTGTGTGACCTTGAGGAAGTCACTTACTTAGGAGGCAGCTAGGTGGCTCAGTGAATAGAGTGCCAGGCCTGGAGTCAAAAAGACTCATCTCTTCCTGAGTTCAAATTAGGCCTCAGACACTTACTAGCTATGGGACCCTGGGCAAGTCATTAACCCTGTTTGCCTCAGGTAAAATGAGCTGGAGAAGGAAATTGAAAATCTTTTCTGAGAAAACCCCAAAATGGGATCACAAGAGATAGACACATGTGAATAACAACCTTAGTAGAAATAGATTATCTAGTTCTCTTTTCTGCAGCCCAACAATATGGACCAATCTTGTTATAGATTGAATTATGGATCAGTGACTCAGGAAAATTATTCCCATTTCACAATGAGAAAACTGAGACCTTCAGAGGTTAAGTGACTTCCCCAGTACCAAACGGTCAACAAGCAGCTAAGGCCAGGTAAAAGATGAGTTGTTTTGGTTTAGTCTATACAAGACTTTTTAATTGCTTTGGGCCATTTTTCTCTCTCCACCTTATCTTGGATGAATCAAGGATTATAAATGACCGTGTTTGGGCAGTCAGTTAACAACAAAAATTTGTTAAGCAAGATCTATGTACTAGGAACTATTCTAAGTACCAGGGACACTAATACACACACACAGGAAAGACAGTTCCTGCCCTCAAGGACCCTACAATCTAATGGGGGAAGACAACACACAAAAAGCAGCTGAAAAGGAATGAGGAAGTTCCCTGGAGTAGGATTATGATGGAGAGGAGATTATTGTCCTGGGTCCTGTCCTTAAATATTTTGGAAGCTTGTGGCTCTGCTCTCCAGTCAAAAGAGTAAAGGATATTGATGTGATGGAGTGGTAAGGCTAATTTTATCTTGCAAGATGATGAGATTTCCCAATGATGAGATTCCTAGGGGCATGATGGTCAATTATAGGTCCCCTCTCCCATCCTTCCAAACCTGACTTTTCTGAAACCTGAGTGATGTCTATGATCGGCACCATTAATTAGTATCTTAACAACAGCAACAAACAACAGTTAATAATTATATAGTGCTTTAAGGTTTGCAAAATGTTTATAAATATTGCCTCATTTTTATCCTCACAACAATCCTGGAAGGTGAGCTGGAGAAGGAGATGGCAAACTATTCCAGCATCTTTGCCAAGAAAGCCCCAAATGAGGTCATGAAGAGATGGCTGCAGACTAAAATGACTGAACAACAAAGTTATTAGAAATAGGTTATCCAGTTCTCTTTCCTACAGCCCAACAATGTGGACCAGCCTTTGTTAGAGACTGAATTATGGATCAGTGACTCAGTGAACTTGTTCCCATTTCACAATGAGAAAACTGAGATCTGCAGAGGTTAAGTGACTTGCCCAGTACCAAACAGCTAACAAGTAGCTAAGGCCAGATTTGAAGTCATGTCTTCCTGACTCAGGCTAGTGCTCTAAACACTACATTTTTTCACTAGAAAAGAGATATCATTTTAGGGGTTCAGTTTTTTTACAGAGTGGTCTGGATCAAACCATTACCTTATTCAGGAGAGGAGTTTTCTTTGAGAACAAAATTCTACAAAATACCATATGCACTTACAGTGATCCAGCCAATATGCAAATGACAATTATGGAGAGAAGAACCCAAAGGAAAAATAATGAAGGTAAGAAGAGAGTGTTTCTATTGACTTCTCAAACTTTTCTCACAATCATTTTACATAAACCACATTGCAGCATTTTCCCTCATTCATCTGCACAATTCTCAATAGCAGTGCAGATACTACTTCCTTTACTTTTTCAGCCACATCTATGAAACTCCTCAGTGAATTTGGGTCCACATTTTCAGCTGCTAGAAAGATCTAGTAGCAGGCAAAAGGGAGGCTTTGGTTTTATAAACCAAATATTCACCATTAGACTCAAGGCAACTGTGAATGTTCATTGACACCAATAAGTTGTTTTTTTTTTTCCCAGTTATTTTTGGGAATTAATCTTTAGATATTTTCTGAGCAGGAGCAGCACAAGCTAGTTAACAAAATCAAATGCTGCTTGAGTTACAGCATCACAAAAAAAGAGAAAAATATTCTGTTCTTGGATTGGTGCTAAATATTCTAAGTACATGTATTTAAAGGTATTGTTTTAGATAACAGGATCATAAATTTAGGATTGGAAACATCCTTAGAGGTCTCCTATTTTGCAGACGAGAATACTGAGGTCCAGAGAAAAGTGACTGTGGATAGCATGAGCTTGGAGTCAGGAAGACTCATCTTCCTGAGTTCAAATCTGGTCTCAGACACTTGCTAGCTGTGTGACCCTGGGCAAGTCACATAACCCTATATGCCTCAGTTTCCTCATCTGTAAAATGAGCCGGAGAAGGCAATGGCAAACCACTCCTTTGCTAAGGAAACCCCAAAAGGGGTCATGAAGAGTTGGAAATGGCTGAAATGACATAATGACTTCCTGACTCCAGGCCCAGTACTCCCTCCACTGTGATACCTAGCTGCTTCCATGGTCACATGAGGAGTAAATAGTAGGTGGGACTTGAACCTGAGTCCTATGACCCCAAATTCAGTGCTGTTTCCACTTGGCTCAGTGTAACATTTGAAATAAGATTTTTGAGGATAGTCTTGATTTAAAATATATTTTCCTTTATCTCCTCTGATTTCTGCTTTGCTATTATTTTGGATAAATGGATTTCTTCCTTATTCACTATGCATGTTCAGTGTGGATTGTGTATTTGGTGGGAAAGTAGTCAAGCCTTGGATATAGAGCTTGGGTTCCCACTTCCCACCCCGAACTGACAAAGTAATCTTGAACCAGATCCTGTCCTGGACCTAGACAATCAATATTTAAAGGAAGAGATAAATATACTTCTAACTTGGCACCCCCTTTCTCTGAGGAGAGCAGAGGGGCCTTTAGCTCCACCTTCCTTCTTCCTTTCCTAGCAAAATTGAAGGTCTCCATTAGAAACGGTGAGGGAAGAAGAGACTAGAGATATCTATCCTGCCTTCTCTTATGCCACACAATGATTACACAGGTGTAGAGCACCTGTGTATGTGTAGAGCCCGTCCTCTCTTCCTTACACTAATATTTTGGCAAATAACACCTAAGTTAATCCAGTCACCGAAAATTACAATAAAACTATATGTAAGTCACTCAAGATGGAAAGCCACAAAAGATGAAAACTCCATGTTGGAAAGACTTCACAATTACACCAGAAAACTTGCTAATCTTCTTCTCCAAGTTTCTAAGATATCTTTTTGAGTTCAGGAAGTGGAAATGGAAGCACGTTTTCTTGGCCAATATGGGAGATAAAGAGCATGAATTCCTTTTTTAAATTTTTTTGTTGTTATTCTTAGCTTAAGCCATGATGGTTCCTGAAGATGTGTGTCATGAATTAGGAAAGCGATATCAAGGGAACAAAATGAGAAACATAAGCCCCTCCATACCCTCAAGTTAAGATCCATAGAGGACACATACAATGACAGTCATTTTTTCTACACTGTGTAAATGGACTAACTAGTGGACAAAGATGGCCACTGTCATTAGTTTACATTTAATTGTCCACTTATCTTCTCACAACCAGCCTCTGCATGTGAATACTATTCCCACTTCAACTGGGAGTTCAATAGGTATGAGAGTATGCAGCTGTCACCAAAGAAAAGGAAAAAGATGGGTTTCCCTTTTCTCCTTGCATCACCATCCTTCTGGGGTATCTCAGCTCCACTCAATTGGCACTTCCTCGATGACATGGCTGTCTTGTGCTGAACTGTGCACTGCCTTTCTTTCCCATATCCACCTGCTAGAGAAATCTTACAGATACTCTATGACTCCAAATTGATGAGTTCTCAGATTGCCACAGCTAGGTCAAAGAAGAGGTGCTGCTTCCTGGTGGACTAGAGAAATCTCATATGGTTGGGTGGGAGAATAGGGGTGGGGGGACTCAAAGAATGATTAGAAGCTTCAGTGTTGGTTTGTTGAACAAATGGTTGTAAGCCAGACCGTTGTGATCCTGATTCCAGAAATGTTAAAGCCTCATCTCTCATGGGAGATTAGAAAGTCATAAGAAAGAAAGGAATCAAGCCAATACAAAAGAAGAATATGTTTTCTTGCTCGTTTTTCTTGGGTAGTGTCAGTTAACATCTCTATAAAATCAAAGGAGTGTTTATCAGGCTACCTGTAATGATCAGAACATATAGGCTTTGACCTCCAGCATCTTGCTAACAAGGAGTGAAATAGTCTTGAATAATTTTATCTAGGCTAAATGGCTAAATAAATTGGGAGACATAGATGTAATGAAATATTACTATATTATAAGAAATGACAAGTTTGATGAATACAGAAAAGCATGGAAAGACTTACACAAACTGATGCAAAGTGAATTAAACAGAGCAACAAAGACAACATATATAATGACTACAACAATGTAGATGGACAGAACAAAAACCACTAAAATATCAGAAATGAGATATAAAATTATAAAGAACAAGCTTGGTCCCGCAGACAAGATAAGAGAAGACATCTTCCCTGGCTCTATCCCAAGGAGGAAGGTCCGTGGTGTGGAACACTGCATATAATATCCAATTTTTTTTAATATATTGATCAATGTTGATGCTTTTTTCTCTTCTTTTTAAACAATTCTTTGTTTTAAAGAATGGCACTCAGAGAGAGGGAAGAATTCTAGAGAAAATGTAGGTGATTATAAAAACAAAAGCTATTTGTAAATGTCTATTTTAATATATATATATATTTTTTGCTGTGGCTAATGCAGGCTTAAAAGAGATGCTGCAGTCATTTCTGTATGTGGGGATATGTGCTGCTGGACACAAGGCACCTATTCGAAATCTATAGTTATGAAAAGGAATGCTAATCTTCCCCCTTGCCTCCCCCCATTCTCTCCTCTCATACCTACCCTCCTCCTCCCAAGCTGGCATCTGTCAATCTGGCACTGCTAGAACTTGCCTGGCATTTCAAAAGGGAAAGAGGAAATAAGCAACTGTCAACTGAAACGTGCTTCTAATTAAAGCCACTGCCTCCTTCCAATGCTCTGTGACGCAGACCCCTGCCTTCACATCTGCACAGCTGTGTTTAAATGCCTTGGAGGCGTGTGTCAATTCACTTACATAGCTAGACATGAACCTGTGTGTGTGTGTGTAGGTTGAAATTCTCCCCTCAAAACTGGGGAGGGGGATGTAGAGGGATCCAGCCTCCCCAACACTGAGGCTTAATGACTGGATGCACAGTAAATGCACTAAGAGGCCCGTGACTTCTCGTGACTGCATGTGACCATATTCATGTGCATGCTGAGCTGCTGATTGCAAGGTTGTTAAATGTGACTGTGTTTGCCCAGCTTTCCTTCTGAAGCAGCTCCGCATGGGTGAGCATTGGATGCGGGTACCTACGCATGCATGCGCCCCAACACGTGCGCGCACGCGCACACACACACACACACACACACACACACACACACACACACACTCGCCCTCCGTAGGGGAGGTGTGTGTACATGCATTCATCTGAGGCATGCTGCAGATCAGAGATTGTGCCTCCCCTCCACCACCACCTCTTCCCTTCACAATGAATGGCGCATTTCTGAAGCAGCCTGGGCATCTTTGATTGGGATTAGGCCTTTGGAAAGAATGTGCTTGATTATGATAATGAAGAAGGAAACAATCTAGCCCTAACAGCCTCAGGTTAAGAGACAATAGTGGTCCGTAAAGAGCTGGGTTCTGAGGGCGGAGAAAGGCAGACCCATAAGGCACAAAGGAGAGTGGCAATGTTCCCCGTAAATGTATTTCGAGTTGTGAGCAAATCATTCTACACTGAGCAAACAATTCTGAAAACAGAACCTCCTCATGCAATATGTTGTTGATTTGAACTTAGAAAGATGAGTCTTCCTGACTCTAGGCCCAACATGCTATCCACTGGTCCATCTTAGCTGCCCCCATACAATTTAGTAAACGTGCTAAATTAATTAGAATTAAGAAAAGTTTCATTCATATTTAAAGACATGTGGCTGCGCCCTCTAATTGGAATTGGGAGTCATTAACCCAGACACTTACTGGCTTTAGGACAGTAGGCAAGCTATTACTCTCTCTTGTCCTCATAACCTTCATCTCCTGATGTGCTGGTAAACATTTAACAATCCACTCCTGCAGCTCCCAAATACATACAAAATATTTTTAAGTCACGTCTGCATCATTAACATTTTCTCCATCAGTTGAAGTCAACAAAACAATAAATCAAGCCCTGATCTGTAGCATTTCCAAGATACAGATCCTCACATTGAAAATTTAACAATTTAACAACAAATTTAATCTGTTGTAGGGAGACCTTCCATCTGGATCCAGCATACCCTTGTTTTTATCTGTATAACGGGACAATTGCATCTACTTCCATTAGATTATAAGCTTCTTGAGGACAGGCATGGTCTTCCCTCTTTTGTATGCCTATAGCTTAAGACAGTGCCTGGCACATAGTAGGTCCTTGATAAATGTTTATTGATTATGAAGATCAAATGACATAATGAATAGAAAATACTTTTCAAATCTAAAAGTGATACACTGTAAATGTGCGTTATCATTTTTATTACTAATACGAATGGTCTTTTCTCAATCCTCATCCTTCTTGATCTCTCTTAAAGCATTCGATACTGTTGATCACTTTCTTGTCCTGAACATTCCACCCCCTCTAGGCTGTGGTGACTCTTAGTCTTTCTCTGTCCTCCCTCTACCTTGTCTAACCCTCCCTCAGTTTCCTATGCCCCCTCTTCAGCCAGGTCAGGCTTACTGATGGTGGTTGTTGCTCAAAGCTCTCTCGTGAGCCCTCTTTCCTCTTATCTCACTTCATGATCTCATAAGCTCCTTTGGGTTCATTTATCTCCATGCAGATGATTCCCAGATTTCATCTCCAGCCCTAATCTTTCTCATGAGATATAGTCCTGCACCATTGACTTTGCCCCGTGGTCATTTTGAACTAGATGCATTATGTATTAACAGGAGGTATTTTCCAACCCCCTCAGCTGCTAAAGCCTTCCCTAGGATGAACAGCAATATCTCACATATATGTGTGTGTGTATGTGCACGTCTGTTTGCATGTGTATATGTGTTTATGTGCATGTATATATACATGTATATATGTGTGTTGATATACATGTGTATTGTATATGTATGTGGATATATAGTTTATGCACACATACACATATGGATATGTATGCATGTATGTGTTTATATATACATATGTATATTTATGTGGGGTACATGTGCATGTATGTCTGTATATCTGTCTTGCACTGATTCCCCCATTTGAAGGTAAGCTCCTTGGGGAAGGATAGAATGCTAAGGCAGAGACTTTCCTTGAATCCCCAGTTCCAGGCATCTAATAGGTACAAATACTTGTGCGTTAATTGATTGATTTCTTATCACTGTGATTAAAGCAATCCTGGGCTTGTCCAGGATATGAACCCAGGTCTCTATTAAGAACTTTGCAGTGAATAGAGCACTGGTCCTGGAGTCAGGAGGACCTTAGTTCAAATCCAGCCTCAGACACTTAACACTTACTAGCCATGTGACCTTGGGCAAGTCAATTAACCCCAATTGCCCTGCCTTCCCCCCCCCCAAAAAAAAAGCAATAAAAATTTTTTAAAAAAGAACTTTGGAATTGATTTGTGACATGGGAGACATTGGCACAAGACCATTCAGCATGGTGTGCCCACATCAGAGAAGGTACTGTGCTCTCTGAGAAAAGCAGAATTGAAACAGCTAGAAATCATAATGCGTAAATTTAGAGAATCCACCCCAAATGTTCACGTGGACTATTTGTGCCTGACCTGTAGTAGGAACATTCCGAGCTTGTATTGATCTGATCAACCATAGTCGAACACATTAAAACTTGACTCTAGCATAGTGTGGTCATTTTGATCCTCTTGGAGAATGAGGGTTAACCACCAATCACTGTTATTATTGCCATGCTCCATTATAACCGGGTATTAGCAGTACCAATATGAAGCAAGGATATTTGTTTCATGCCTCAGCTAAAAACTTCTGAATGTTCTAGAGGTGGACTTAGGCAGAAAAGAATGTGGGACTTCCTCACTCCCTTCCCTGAAGAGGGAGGGATAACTCACTGCTTTGTATCCTCTTCCCCACAGTCTGATTTTAAGGACAGGTTCCAGCTAAATCCTAGCCACCTTTAAAACCACCACATCCCCTGTCCCAGTTTGTTATATGTCAAGCCAGCCAGAATACCACCTAAGCCATGACTGGCCCCTCTAGGTCCTACAGAAAGAAAAGAAAATAATTTCTAGTTGATTCCAAGGTCAGAGAAAGGCAGCCTCTGTCTCCTTAGCCTTTGGATGAGTCCTAGATTCAATTCTCACCTTTCTTTTCTTTTCAGAGGATTGACTGAACCACTGAAAACCAGAGCTTGTGTCTTCTGGGACACCACCAAAGCTACGTAAAGGGGGCAACTGGAAGAAGCGAGAAATGCATACAAATGGCCATGTCAGGAGAGGTGGCTGGCATATGAGACACAGCCATACCAGGCTACCCTTCAAGAGGGGACAAATTTAGAAAAGTGCAATAATGTCAGTTAATTGTGCTACTTTCATAATGTCCAAAAACAAGGGAAGAGACGTTTGAGTTGAGAACACAATGGACAGTAGAGGTCATTTTGAATTGTGAGACAATAAAGGGACAGAGGAAGCCTGGGCTAGCCTCTAAAATGCTGAGAGAAGGGCATGGAGGATGAGGACAGTCTGCAGACCCTGAAGAAAATGAAGGAGGTGGGGAGAAGGGATGGTACCAAGCACACACAGAAGAAAAGGAAGGTAAGAAAGTTAAAACCAATTTCAATTACTTCAAAATTTTGACAGAGGTTAAATCAATGAGGCTTCTCTGATGCACAAGTGAACCCTAAAATACTAGAAGTTGTCTTGCTCTAAAGGATTTAGCCAGGGAGTATGTATTATAGTAGCTAGTATTGTAATTTTAATATTACAATTTTGTTTTTGGTCTGGATTTTAAATTTCACTTGGTGTAGGGAGGTTCCAGTGAGAAATCACAGGATCACCTAGTTAGATCATCTGTATTTAGGGCAGCCAGCTGGCGCAGTGAAGAGACAGAGCATCAGGCCTGGCATCAGGAAGACCTGGGTCCAGCTATGTCCTTCGTCACTTGATCAGCTGTGTGACTCTGGGCAAGTCACTTAAGTCAGTTTCCTCATCTGGAAAATGGAGGCAACAATACACTTACCTCCTAGGGTGTTGTTATCAAATCAAATGAGATAATAACTCTAAAGAATTTAGCACAGAGCCTGGCACATAATAAGTACGACATAAATATTAGCTATTGTTATAGACACAGAGCTAGAAAGCATCTAAGAGATTAGTCAGTCCAACCCTCTCCTTAATACAAATAAGGAAACTGTGGTTAAGTGACTGACCCAAGGTCATACAGGAAAGGTCGTGCAGTGGGAGCTATAGCTGGGACTTAAATTCATTTAAGTCTGACAGGCTTTTGTGACACTTATTTCTCCTGGTTCTCCTCCTTTCTGTCAGACCCCTCCTCAGTCCCCTTTGCATGATCTCTGTCCGTAGCATAGCCTCCAACCAAGGGCATCTCCAAGGCTCTGTCCTGGACCTTCTTCTCTTCTCCCTCTATACTATTTTTCTTGGTGATCTCATAGGCTCTTGTGGATTAAATTATTATCTCATTGCTGATGATTCCCGTATCTACATATCCAACCCTAACCTCTCAACTTACTTCCACATTCACATCTTCATCTGCACACTGGATATCTTGAACTGAATGTTCTACAGACATTTTAAACTTAAAACTGAACTCATTACCTCCACTTCTCCCCAAGCCTTCTCCTCTTCCTAACTTTCCTATTATTGTCCAGGATACCACAATCTTCCCACTCACCTGGACTTGCAACCTAAGTCTCATCCTTGAATCTTCATTCCCTCTCACACACACACAAACATCCATATCCAATATACTGCTATGTCCTGTCGATTTTATCTTTGAAACATTTTTCATATGCGGCCCCTTCTTCCCTATGATACTACCACCACTCCAATGTAGACCTTTATCAACTCACACCTGGATTATTGCAATACCTTTCTACTTGCTTTCTCTGACTCAATTCTTTCCTCACTTCAGTCCATTCTGCACTCAGCTGTCAAACTGATCTCTCTAAAGTACAAGTCATCCCACCCCCATCCCGTTCAATAAACTCTATGGCTTCCAATCACCTACAGGATCAA
>JAQQSU010001590.1:0-14943 GCA_028627135.1 Pseudochirops cupreus
AATGGTGGGATGTTAGCTGTGACTTAAAGGAAACAAGGCAGAAGAGATGAGGAAGACAAGAATTCTAGGTATGGGGAAGAAATAGGGAAAATGCTCAGGGCAGAGAGAAGGAGTATCTGGCTGTGGTTTTGTCCTCCATTCTGGAAGAGGACTGTGACATCAGGGAGATGATGAAATGACTTGTAATTGACTTTGATTTGAGTGAGGACTGTAAAAAGTCACTAGTCTCACTTTCTCCTCCAGCAGCATCTGGAACCAATGACCAGATATCAATCAGGAAGACTAGTGATGGCCCTGGAATATTTAGTGAGAGACCCTGATCCTTTTAAGCTAAGGTCTTTTCATGTTCTTAGTTTGAGTAAGGCAATGTCCATTCAGTGAATAGGTCTCTTTAAAAGGTGAGTCAAAGAATGGCCTCTTTACTGGGAAACAAAACAAAACAAAACAAAAAAACTAGTTGGAGAAGACCCTCAGGTTTGTTGATCAAAAAAGAAATATTTACTATTTACATTCACTGTCATCCAGGAGGGCCTCCAAAATAACCATTATGTGGTGCTTGGGCAGGGACTTGTTGTTGTCTAATCCATAAGATCCAGAGTGAATTGTGTTTAAGGCTTGGTCTTTGAGAAAGAAGAGTAGCCAGTAAACATCAAGTTAACTAGGTTGCTTTCAGCCATTAAGATTTACCTCACTTTGAGCAAAACTTGTGCAAGGAACAGCAAGGAGATTAAGAATTGTTGTATTACAGTGTTGTACAGTGAGGATGGTAGTGGTGAGGTGAGGTATAAAAGTTTAAAGCAATGGGGCAGGAGCCTCAGAGTCAAATTATAAAGTGATTAAAGTGACTTAAAGCTGAATCTTACAAAGCTATACTGAAAGCAAAGTTAGAGTCAGCAGTTACCTGGAAGTGGTAGGCCCTTTTGAGTTCTTCTAACCTGAACTTTCAATTTACAAAATACTGAGGTGTTCTGTACGTCCCATTGCTTGAAGATGCATAATGACAAACACAGTAATGTCCTAGCGTTGAGCAGCAGAAAGTCTTCCTTCAGTGAGAGATATTTTTCTTTTATTTATGTGAATCAGAGCGTTGGATACAAAAATACTGGCAGGGAGGGAGACAGAAAGAGAGAGACAGAGAAAGACAGAGAAAGACAGAGACAGAGAAACAGAGAGACAGAAAGACAGAGCCATAGAGGTAGAGAAAGAGAGAAACTGCAAGAGGTAGGAAAAGAGAGAGTGAGGGAGGAGGAAGAGAAAAAGAGAGAGAAGAGAACATGTTGGCAGTGTCCTTATAATAGCTCCTAGGACAAATGACCTGCCAACCACATTAAGGGGATTTAGAGTGGCGGAACCAACTCTTTGGAAGGGATCTGTAGGAGCATACATTGCATGTACCTTCCTCACACTGGCTTGTGGACTTGGACCTTCTGAGGTAGTTCTTCTGTTATTAATTTTCTACAAGCCTCCACATAATCTATTGTCTTTTATCCTTACTTACATTACTTAGTTGACATCTATTTTTGCCACAAATTTCTTCTAGTGTATCTGACATTCATGATATCTTCTAGATTTCATTTGTCAAATGATCATATAAGCTCCTGGAGGACAGAGACTGGCTAATTCTTTATCTTCTCCCCAGTACATTGAGTAGTGCTTTGATAATAACAGGTACTGAGTGGAACAAAGAAGTCTATTATCACTACTGTTATTCAATATGGTACTAGAAATGTTAGCTTTAGCAATAAGAGAAGTAAATGAAATTGAAGGAATTAGAATAGCCAATGAAGAAACAAAGCCTATCACTCTGTGAAAATGATATGATGATAAACTTAACAACTTTAGCAAAGTTGCAGAATATAAAACAAACTCACGTAAATCACTGACATTTCTATATATTGTTAAGAAAGCCCAGCCACAAGAGAGAGAGAAACTCCATGTACAATTACTGTGGATATTATAAAATATTTTGGAGTCTGCTTGCCAAAACAAGCCCAAGAACTATAGAAACACAATTACAAAATACTTGTCACACAAATAAAGTCAGATCTAAATGATTGGGAAAAGAGCAGTTGCTCATGGGTGGTCCAAGATAATATAATAAAAATGACAATTCTACCCAAAATTAACTTAACTTATTCACTGCCATACCAATCAAACCACCAAAACATTATTTTATAGAGCTGGAAAAAATAATAACAAAATTAATCAGGAAGAACAAAATGCCCAGAATATCAAGGGAATTAATGAAAAGAAATGCAAGGTGGCAGAGTCAAGATGGGAGTGTAGAAGCAGCAAAACTCCACATCTTTCACCATAACCACCTCAAATACTTATCAAATATGACTCTAAACAAATTTTAAATCTTCAGAACTAACAAAGAGGCAGACTGGCAATGTTCTTGCTGAAGGAAGCCTGGCAGGCAGATGGGAAGGGGGTTCATTGCAACCCACTGGGAGCTCAGACCAGCACAGCATAAACCCTCAGCTGGAGCTCTGAGGCTGCCAGAACAAGCCACTGCTGGAGTGTGAATCACCAGCAGTTGTGACATTTTCAAGATTTACCAACCCATAAGAAACAAGGACTAAGTGAAAGATCAGTGGAACTTGCATAAATTTGGGGGAGAGGATCTGGCCAAATGCCCCAGGGCTTGGAAGCCAGCCAGAGGCACTGCAGCTGCCTCCATGTGGCTGCTTCAGAGCTCTCAGCAGGCAGATTTCAGGGGGGCCAAGTGATCATTCAGAGCCTAAGTGCTCCTGCCCTGAGCTGCCTGGATCAGCATCGTGGTCTTGGGTGGTGGTCCTGAGGTGCATTTTCAGCGAGCCAAAGCTGGTGGGGGCTGCAGAAACAGTGGCTTCCTAAAAGCTCCAGCAGCTGCAAAAACCCCAGTGATTAGGGATAGAGCTCTCCCCTCTGCAAACCAGAGTTCTACTGAACCTAACACTCAAGTAATTGACTGGCAACATGAGTAGGCAAAGGAAGCAAAGCAAGACCAGCAATGAAACTTTAGATTCTTTTTTTGGAGCAAAAAAGGATCAAAGCATGGAACTGGAAGAAGATAACACACTCAGAACTCCCACATCAAAAGTTTCCAAGAAAAATGTACACTGGTTATAAGTCAAAGAGCAGCTAAAGAAGGATTTTGAAAGCCAAATAAGAGAAGTGTAGGAAAAACTGGGAAGAGAAATGAGAATGATGCAAGAAAATCATGAAAAGAGAGTAAATAACCCAACTGAAGAAAATAACACCTTAAAAAACAGATTAAATCAAGTGGAAAAAGAGGCCCAAAAAGCCAATGAGGAGAAGAAAGCCTTTAAAAAGTCAAATTTGCCAGATGGAAAAAGAATCTCAAAAGCTTTCTGAAGAGAATAATTACTTCAGAATTAGAGTGGAGCAAGTGGAAGCAAATGACTTTATGAGAAATCCAGATACTATTAAACAGATCCAAACAAATGAGAAAATAGAAGGCAATGTGAAATATCTCCTTGAAAAAAACATTGATCTGGAAAATAGATCGAGGAGAGACAATTTAAAAACTATTGGACTACCTATTGATCAAAAAAAGAACCTAGAAAGCATCCTTCAAGAAATTCTCAAGGAAAATTGCCCTGATGTTTTAGAACCAGAGGGCAAGATAGAACTTGAAAGAATTCACCAATCACCTCTTGAAAAAGATCCCCAAACGAAAACTCCTAGGAATGTTATACCAGGCCCCACAGTCCCCAGATCAAGGAGCAAATATTACAATTTGCCAAGAAGAAATAATGTGAATACTCTGAAAATACCATCAGGATAACCTAGGATCTAGCAGCTTCTACATTAAGGCATTGAAAGGCCTGGAATATGATATTCCAGAGATCAAGGGGGCTAGAATTAAGACTAAGAATCACCTACCCAGAAACATTGAGTATAATGTTCCAGAGGAAAATATGGTCATTTACTGAGGTGGAGAACTTCCAAGCTTTCTTGCTGAAAAAAACAGAACTGAATAGAAAATTTGACATTCAAATACAAGAAGCATGAGAAGGTAATCATGGAAAAAAATTTATAAGGAACTTATCAAAGTTGAACTATTTAAATGCCAACATGGAGAAATGATAATTATGACTTATGAAACTTTTCTCCGTTTGAGGAGAGTCAAAGGAAATATAAATGTGTATATATGTATACATACACATATGTCTATATAGGAGGGTATATATGCATATGAATACATACGTGAGTGTTTGTATATATGTATACATAGACAGAGGGCACAGGACCAATTGAATAGGATGGGATAATATTTTAAAAGGTAAAATTGAGAGGTGGGAGAGGAATAATATGAGAGGAGACAAGGAGAGACAGAACGGGGTTAATCCTCTCATATAGAAGAGAACAGGGATAACTCTTACAATGGAGGGGAAGAACAGGAAGGCAAAAGAGAATGGGTCAACCTTACTCTCATTGAAGTTGGCTTAGGGAAGGAATGACATACATGCTAAATTGGTATCTTGACGTACAGGAGAATAAGGGGAAAGGGGATCAGAGGGGGGAGGATGAAGGGTAGGATAAGTTGGGGGGGAAGGTTGTTAGAGGCACATACTTTTGTAAAGGGGCAGGGACAAAGTAGAGAATAGAAGAAGAGAAGTTTTGAATAGGAAGGAGGGAAATATACAGGTACTGGGGTAGGGAGATCCATGTTGCCCTACTGGAAAGTCAGAAGGGTGATGGGGGAGGATATAGGAGAGAGCTTATTGGGGGAGGGGGCATACAGTCAGATTGCTATTTTGGGGGGGGTGGGTAGTAGAAAGAGGGGGAGAAAATTAGTAAATCAAAATCTCATGGAAATGAATGATGTAAACTAAAAATAAACGAAAGTTAAAAAAAAAAGGGAACCCAGGATGTCAATCCTCATAGAGACCTTAGAACATGGACAGATGGGAAAATTGAGGCTCAGGGTAGGAAAATGACTTCGATTAAGGGAATGGGCCTAAGAAGCAGTTCTGCCCCTAAATTATGTGATTTAGAGTAAGTCATTTTCCCTTTCTGAGCCTCAGTTTCTTCTTTTGTCAAATAAAGAGTTAGACCAAAAGATCTCTGAGATCCCTTTTGTCTTTAGCAATCATTGAAGCCAAGTTCTTAATAAATATTTATTGAATTAAATTGAAAAAAAGAAAAGAAATGCAAGGCAAGTTAGCCTAATCACACCAGAACTTAAGTTGTATTATTAAGCAGCAATCATCAAAACTACTTGGTACTGACTAAGAAGTGGAGGGATGGATCAATGGAATATGTTAGGTACACAAGACACAGTAGTCAACAAATATAGTTACCTACAGTTTGATAAACCCTAAGACCCAAGCTTTTGTGATAAGAACTCATTATTTGACAAAAACTGCTAGGAAAATTGGAAAATAGTATGGCAGAAATGAGGCTAGACTAGTATCTTACACCATATACCAAAATAAAGCCAAAATGAGTACACAATTTAGATATAAAGGCTGATACTATAAGCAAATTAGGAGAGCAAGGAATAGTTTACTTGTCATATTTATAGAAAATGGAAGAATATATGACCAAACAAGAAGAGAATATTGTGGAATGCAAAATGCATAATTTCAATTATTATATTGAAATGTTTTTGCACAAATAAAGCCAAGTTAATTAAGATTAAGAGGGAAATAGAAAACTGGAAAAGATTTTTTTACAACCAGTGTCTCTGACAAAGGCCACATTTCTAAAATATATAGAGAGCTGAGTTAAATTTAAAAGAATATAAGTCATTTTCCAATTGATAAATAGTCAAAGGCTATGAATAGGCAGTTTTTGGAGGAAGAAATTAAAGCTATCTATAGCTATGGGAAAAAAAATGCTCTAAATCACTATTGATTAGAGAAATGCATATCAAAACAACCCTTAGGTACCACACCATACCTATTTGATTGGCTAACATGACAAAACAGGAAAATCATAAATACTGGAAAAGATGTGGGAAAACTGGAACACTAATGCATTGCTGGTGGAATTGTCGAATGATCCAAGCATTCTTGAGAACAATTTGGAACTACGCACAAAGGGCTGTAAAACTGTATACCCTTTGACCCAGAAATGTCACTTCTAGGTATATATCCCAAAGATATAATACAAATGAGAAAAGGACCCACAGGTACAAAAACATTTATAGCAGTTCTTTTTGTGTTGGCCAAGAATTGAAAATTGATGACATGTCCATCAGTTGGGGAATGACTGAACAAGTTATGGTATATGATTGCAATGGAATACTGTTGTGTTATAAGAAATGATGAGCAGGCCGATTTCAGAAAAACTGATGCTGAGTGAAGTGAGTAGAACCAGGAGAACATTGTCCACAGTAACAGTCACATTGTGTGATGAATAACTTAGATAGACTTAACTCTTCTCAGTAAGGCAAGGACCTCAGAAAAATCCACAAGACTCATGATGGAAAATGCCATCCACATTCAGAGAAAGAATTATGGAATCTGAACACAGATCAAAACATAATATTTGCTCTCTCTTTCTTTTTTCTTTCTTTCTCGTGGTTCTTCCCATTCATTCTAATTCTTTTATATAAGTTGACTAATGTGAAAATATGTTTAAAATGAATGTGTATGTAGAGCCTATATCAAATTGTATGCTGTCTTGGGGAGAGTGGAGGGAAAGGAGGTGGCAAAAATTTAAAACTCAAAAACTGATGGAAGTGAATTTTGAAAAAGAAAAATTAATAAATTAATTATTTTTAAAGGAAAAAACAGGTACTTATTAAATAAAATTGTACTGAATTAAATTGAATTGATGTGAATTGAGTCACATTGGTGTATCTTATAGAGTATTTTGATCTCCCACCGCACATCCTTTATATTTAATAGTTAAACTTATTTTTAATGTATTTGCCCACATTTTAATGTACTTGTAAACATTTGTTCTGTACCAGACCTCTAGTGTGATACAGACATAAATAAAACACGAGCCATGACCTCAAGGAACTTGCAATCTAAATTATCAGCAATTAAAGAACCATGGTATATTAGTACTGAGAAATACCTGAGAGACAACCTGGCCCAAACCCTTGCCTGACATCCTGCTCTTTATAAGTAAATCAATTGAACTCTTGCATTGGTAGTCAGGATAGCTTGTTTAAGATTCTGGAACTTCTACTGATAATGTCTTGAATGTCAGCCAAGTATCTTCAACTTATAATTCCTAGACTTTTAACGTCAAAAAAGGAGAGGGGGTATTAAGACCATTGCTGGCTAGAACTGAAGTCAAGGCTGATTTGAAGTCAAATCCTTTATCAGACACTTATTAACTGTGTGACTAAGCAGAACTCATTTAACTTCTCTGGGCCTCAGTTTCCTCATTTGTAAAATTAGAATAATAGTACCCTCTAGTATCTACTATAATGGGTCCACTTTGGGGAAAAAAGGTTATGTATGTAGAGTACATATCTTTTTAAACCTTAAAACGTTCTACATGATGCCTGCCATTATCACTAGAAGCAAAATATAATCATTATCTTCAACACGATTGGACATTTGGTGTAAAGGCAAAATGCACATGTTCACCAAAGACTTAGTGGAACTCAGAAAAATTACTGACATTAAGGCAAATGCTTTAATAACTTCTCATTAGAGTTAGACATTGAGGGTTATAAGTAGTTTAACTCAGTAAGATAAAAATGACAAGGGCTATCAATTCCTTAGGTTTCTGAGCCAAAAACAATTATTAGTCAGGGCAGGAAGAAATATTTCCCATGCATTGCACAAGTTTAGCTGGATATTATAGATTACTCTGATTCATTTGACATTGGGAGGTAGGAATAATATTTCTGTTTTTATACCTCATCTGTTGTAACCAAAGAATCAGTCAAGACAGCCACAAGGTCACTACTATTAAAACCATCTGGTAGATTTAACCAAACCAGGATAGACATATGTTCTTGCTTCATTTTGAAGAGAAGATCATCAATCACTGAGACTTGATGTAGTCAAACTGACTTGTTTGACATGTCAAGGCCTGAGCTAGGAGAACCATCATTCTTAGCAGCCCTGTTCTTATTCTCCATGACAACTTGGTCAAATCACTATCTTCACCAGAGACATAGTGAAAGCATATTAAGATCAGGGTAGGGCTTTCTTATAGCTAGGAAATAAAAGACTGTTTTTTGTTTTTTTTTTTGGTGTGACTTGAGGGGTACTAAAATGTCCTTATTTTCAAAAATATGTTTGCCACAAATCTATCATTTTTCTTAAGGTACTGAACATCTCTAATTTGATAGATAAATATAGATATAAGCACTTATTCATCCATCTATCTACACACATACATAAATAATACACATATATTTATACATGCATACGTATATACATACACGTGTATATATGTTTGTATAACCAGGGGTGGTAGCATATTGGACAAAATTAAATTTTTTAAATTTATTAAACATATTTTGGGCAATAAATATTGAATATAATACAATAATAAAATATTGTTACTACCTTAAAACTTAAAATTTGTGGTATTAGAAAGTAGCAAATTTTTTTAAAATATATTTTTATGAAATTAAAAAAATAACATACATGAATAAGCCAATATTGAGATAATAACAAAAAAAGAGAATTGCATATGAAAGTATATACTTATATCATTTACAGTTTCTCTTTTTCCCCATTGTGTACATACACCTTTTTTTTTTTTGGAAGTTTAAATTTACCATGGTAACCTAACATGCAAAAAATTTGTCTGTGACCCCCTCTGAGCTTCCTTTTGCTCTCTTCTATTTATTTTTAAAAATTATACATTATCACTCATTCTTTCTTTTCTTTGTTTTTTTTTAGTATCACAAACACTGTTTTCTCCCAAATACCCTGAAAACAAAGCAAATTAATTTTATTCATCTTTTCTAATATATTAATAAATATCAAGAAGTGGTCAAGTTAATGAGCATTTATTAAGTGATTATTATGAGCCTGACATTTTACTAAGCACAGGGAATACAAAAACAAGCTCAAAGACAGCCCTTCCTCTCAAGAAACTACTAATGTGGAACACCACACATAAAGGAAAGTGAAAAGGTGTAGTAGGAGAAGAGTCCCCAACCTGGACAAATAGTAGATAATATCTGTGTGGTAGGAGTGAAGGAGAAGATATATAGTAGATTAAGTGGAAGAAGAATAAAAGGCTGATCTCCACTCCTCCCTTAAAATGGAGGTGCTGTGACGAACCAACTCATCAGAGCAAGGGACTTCAGGGGGCGGTATGTCCTTCCAGTTGGAAAAGTTCAGGGATGAAGTGAACTTCCAAGGTGTGGAGCCTCCTGTGGCATACAAGAGGAAGTCTAGAGAGTTAGTCATCAATCATAGAGAAAAGTGGACATTATGTTTGTGATTGGTATTTTTAAAAAATGTACAGTCACACAAAACAAATTCAAATATTGCCTGAAAGTTCAAGCCTCATTCTGCAACTATAGTCTGTTACTTCTTTGTTATGAGGAGGGAATTGTGCTTCCATGTGGATCTTTTGGAAATATTGGTCATTACATTAGTCAGAGATATTTATTCTTTCTAAGGTTTTTTTTTCCAATGTGTATTCATTTTACATTTTGTTTTCCTACTAATTCTGTTGATTTCATTCTGTACCATGTCATGACCAGATTTCTTACTATCATTTCTTACACTGAAAAAAATTTAATTCACATACCAAAATTTGTTCAACCATTCCCTAATTCATGAGTACTCTCTTTCCACTTCATTCCTTTTTCATTAAGCAATTATTATTATTTTTTTTAATACATGAATATAGAAGTCTTCTCCCTCTTACTCTGATCTCTCTGGAATATAAACATATTATTGGCATCATCCATTAAAAGGGTTTACACAATTTAGTGATCTTGTGAATAAAGTTACAAACTGTTTTTTAAAACTGTTGGATACTCCGCAGCCAAAAGTCCATTAGTATTCCTGTTTTCCTACAGCTCTTCCAACAATTATTTTCCTTTTTTATTATCTTTACCAATCTTACAGGTATTATAAGAAGCCTTGTTGCTAATTTCATTTGGAGTTATCATATTTTTACTGATTTGTCATATTTTTATAGAGAAATGGGGGATTCAGAAAGCATAACAATTCTTATCATATGACAATTGAGGGGCAAATATTTATTTTATAGCAACTCTATGAGGTGAGTAGGGCAAGTCTTATTAATTCCCTTTAACTGAGGCTCAGATAGAGATGGCTCTGGAGGAGAAATTGACTTTGCACAGCCCCCCTCACTCAAATCTAATTAAGTTGTTAGTCATGTCATAATCTCCCTGATGTCATGGTTCTCTTTTGGAATAAAGGACAAACCACAACCTGTGAATAGTTCAAACTGGGCAGCTCCAGTCAGACAGCTCAGCTCCTCTTCCTTCCTCTCCTCTCCTCTGGGATTCTGCCCAAAGTAAGGTAATTTTTCTCTTTTGGCCAGTAATCCTGAGAGTTTTCTGCTCCTAGTTTGATTTTTTTAAATTCTTATATGACCCATCCATTGACTCACTTCTTAAGAGGTCGATTCACTGAATGGGCATAGCCTCACTCTAATCAAGAACGTGAAAAGACCAAGGTCTCCCATTGCATCCTGGGCCACCTCCAGTCCTCCTGATCATTACCTGGCCATTGAACACAGAGGGCTCTGAAAGAGAAAGTGAGTCTGGTGATGTTGCTTAGCCTTCCTTTATTCAATGCCCTTAAGCCTAGTTAATAAGCATTACAGTTTTGAATTGAATCTAGGTCCACTTACTTCCAAGGCCAGTGAATTCTCTTTTCCCTACACACATTGCTACCCAGTGAGGCAAACTCTCAGTGAAATGCTACCTGAAAAATAAGCTTTATAGCCTTGGAATTTTGGGGTAGGAGGACAGATTGAAGGTAGAGTCAGAGGTCCCAAGGGAGGAAGAGATCAATGAAAGGAGCACCATCAATAAGCTTCACTTACTTTATAATTTTGCCTAGAGCTGGTATCAAACAAGAGCAATGTTCTTTACTTACTCCTTCATAGAAATCATAAAAAATATAAGCATCCTAACTAAAAGTAATCTGGTCTAATGAGAGCCTACAATGAGTTAGGAAAATCAAGTAAATGTGTTTCTGTCTTTAAACTGAAGATATGATATATTTTCAGATTTCATCTTTTCTTGTAGAGTTGTACATATTTAGGGATTTTCTCTGTGGAGGAGTATATAATTGCCATTGACCAATCAGCTTATTACAACAATCCAAAAGAGAACAAATGCAGAAAGTATACATACACACACTTATATGTATGTATACACTCACACACCCACGTGTGTGTGTGTGTGTGTGTGTGTGTGTGTGTGTGTGTGTGTTTGTGAGTGTGTCCATGTATCCCTGCATTGTCAGTGAAGGACAAGACAATAGCAGTGAGCAGATATCTGCAGTCAGGAATTAACCACCTGTGGCAAGACTGGGACTGTCTCTCAGTGTGTATTCTCTTTAAAGAAGGTAGGTATCCAATGTCCATAAGTGACAATTTGCAATATGCTTTACATCCATATTCTGATTGTATAATGAAAAAGAAACAGATTTCCTTAAGGATAAAAGGTAAAAAACAGAATGATGAAAAGAGTAAAAAGGCTGAGGTATGAATGGCAGAGGAGAGGAAGGAGGGGAAAATAACTGATAATAATTGCAAAAAGTCACAAAATTTTGCAAACAACTAGTTCAAATACCTATTCAACCAAGAAGAGTACCCTGGTTGCTTTCCTAGTGATGTCTTAAGGATCAGGTTTTAGCCCTGATCCCATACTCAAAGTGGAAGACATCTCATCTATTGTTATGGTATTTTACTCTCCATGTATGTAATTATCACATTCATATTTATATTGCTTATAATTGTACTCCTCTTGTCATTCCTTCTAGACTACAAGACTTCAATACAGCAACTATGTATTTCTTATATTTTTAGCTTCATCAGTGACTCTGATTATATATTGCGCATAGCATAAACTTATTAGATAATTGCTAAATGAATGGAAAAAAATCAATGTATTACATAGTGGAAAGAACAATGAATCTGGAATCAGAAGACCTGGGTTCAAAGTCCACCTCTGAAGCTTTTACCTAGGTGAGTTTGAGAAAGTCATGTAACCTCTATAGGTCTAAGTTTTCTCATATGTAAAATAACAGTGTTGATGTATATGGCATCCTAAATGCTTTCCCAAAGTATAAATTCCATATACCATGTTATGTCACTTTCTGGGGAAAAAAAGGGACTATTTAATCAAATATACTATGTGGAGTTTGATTTTTAATGTATTTTAGCAGATGGACACCCTTTCTCATGCTTACTTTTCTCTTCCTCACTCACTTTTCATCCAGGTAGGAAATAAAAATAATATACACCAATGCATAGGGCTCATAATTGGTACAGGAGAGGATTAGCAGTTGGTAGAAACTTGAAAAAGAAGAAAAGAATGAAGTCAAGGAACTAGGAGCTGCATTACTTGGAGAGAGGACAAGGCCACTGGAAGCATTGTCCTCAGCTTATATTAGAAAGATGGCACTAAAATATTAGAAGAGCCCCAAAACTTATCTTTGTCTTGACTTAACTGAAATACTACATGCAATCGTTGGGAATAATGGTCTCTTTCTTGTTTTCTTCCTTTTAATACAATTTTCTTGTAGTAGTAGTAATAGTAGTCAAAATTTATAGATCAGGTACTATGTTGTCGAGGTCAAATAGAAATGGGAACGCTAAAACAAATATAGGGATCATGCCCAACTGTATATTGTCTTAGAAAGTCAACCCATGGGGCAGTGAGGTGCTGCAGTGAATAGAGGACAAACCCTTGAGTCAGGAGGACCTGAGTTCAAATTTGACTTCAAATTTGACTTCAGACACTTAACACTTACTAGCCATGTGACTTTAGGAAAGGCACTTAACCCCAATTGCCCTGCCCAACACCCTCCAAAAAGCAAAAAAAAGAAAAGTCAGCCCATCATCAGTATCTATGTTTTACCATATTTTTATTTATTTTGTTAAACATTGCCCAATTTTAATTTTCTTCTTCCTACACTTAGGAGTGTTTTGGCACCATGCTTCTACAAGTCATGTGATTGACACCTATTAATACTGTACTAAACTCTCTTTTTCATACCTGTAAGTAGAAAGAGTGTTCTATATATTAGTATGTATTCATTTCTCCATATATTTTATAATTGGGAACTATGAGATAATATAATAGCCAGCATTCCCTCAAAGTATACCTCATACTGTGGGGCAGTTAGGCAATTCTGTGGATAGTGTTGGAGATAGAGTCAGGAAGACCTGAGTTCTAATTCTGTCTCACATACGTACTCCCTGGGTGATGCAGAGAAAATGACTTAATCGATTTCCTCACCTATAAATTGGTGAGCATTTACCTCTTAGGGTTGTTGTGAGGAAAAAATATACAAAGTTTGTAAAATGTCACCTAGTAGTATTATTATAAGTCTCTGAGGCAAAAGAATAAGTTTATATATTTTCTCCCCTTTCATCACATTCAATAAGCTCATAGGGTGGAGGTGATATTGATGTTTATATAATCGATTATAATTTGTTAAGTGTTTTACATTTATTGACTTTATTTGATCATCACAAAAAGCCTATGAGTTGGTTACAAAAAATATTTTTACAATCATTTTGCAGATGAAGAAACAGACTTAAAAAGGCTAAATGAAATGTGGGAGTTCACTTATAATGAAAATTAAGTTTAAGTAAAATATTTTATGACCAAGGATAATAAGGTCTTTGTTTCAACTCCACTGCTGAACATTTCATGTCTGTCTATTTCTCTTCTGAAAGTTATCATTAAGTTATAACTGGAGCTTCATTAGTAGTACAGTTTCTATTTTTCTCATGATTGATGATAAGGGAAACACCACATTTGAACTCAAAGTACTATGTGGAAATAGAAAAGAAGTTAGAAAGAATGGTTGAAACTAACTGAGAACATATGGATGAAATCCATGCTAAGACTAAAGCAATTTTGAAGGCAATCAGTGATTAATTTTCAAGTTATCTCAGTGAAGATTGCAAAAGAATCTTCCCATACCCAATCAAAAATAAAGCTGTAGCATTTCAAAAAAAAAAAAAAAGAAAGAAACTATTGAAAGCTGCTGGTAGGCAGCGGAGGAGAGAGCAATATGTGGTGGGGACACTGTTCTTCTAAACCTCATGGTACAAATGTTCCCACTCTCTTGACTGTCCACTACCGCTATCATTCCCAGGGACTTGTCACCTACTTGTCACTTTCTCTTAGCTTCTTTCTCCCATTGTCAGCACTTACCTTTCCACTTTCCTGTATCTTCACTGAAGAATTTTCTTCTCTAGATCCAACTCCTGTTCCATCTCTCCTGCATCCTTCCCATAGGACACCAGGCTCATAGTCAATAGTTTTCTTAAATTTGCTCTTCACTTAATTAAATTGACCTTGGGTTTTATCATTTCTGGTTATGGTAGTGCACTTGATTTCTCATCCTTTGTGGTCCAGAAACTCACTTTTACCTCTCTCCACTTTAATTTCCTACCTATAAATTTGGGTTACTGATAGTAATCTCACAGAAATGGGAAAATCAAATGTAATAATATATGTAAATCTCATTTCAAACCTTAAAGAGGTATAGAAATGTTAATCACCATGTTTGTCATTATTTTTATGAAATCTTTATGAAAATTGTCTATATAATAATCATTCTTGGTGAAAATGTGATTGCATAATAGGCAGATATTTGTGTACATAGTTTACTATAGTTCAGCATATCTTTAGTCACAAAATTCACTAAAACATAGAGACTTTCAAAGCCACATTATTTATGATGTTTGTGTTTAAAAATATACATTTTTTATGTAGAGCAAAGCACAATATTAGAATTTCCTCTGACAAAATATCTCTTACGCTTATATGAAAAG
>JAQQSU010015900.1:0-11062 GCA_028627135.1 Pseudochirops cupreus
AACTGAGTGGGGTAAGAATGTTCAATGGTGGGGTCATGTCCATCACAAAGCCATTCTTAATTAGCTCTATGGTTAGCACAATCTTGCCCACACTACAACTGTCCATCACCACTAACCTGTAGGGCATCTTGACTCTGCCCCAGGTGGGATACACTTCCCAAGTTGGACATAGAGCTGAGCAAGAAGACACATCAGAGGTTAAGGAGATATCTGGGATGTGAGGGAGACAGATCAGAGAAAAGAGGGGAACCCCAGCCTGTTGAGTGGACTAAGAAGATATTTCTTTTTTCTAACATTATTAATTTTATTATTATTTTTTCCAATTTATTTATTTATTTTTAGTTTCAACATTCATTTACACAAGATTTTGAGAAACACTAACTATATTTCCCTCCATCCTGTTCCACCCCTCACTTATTCAATTTTCTACTTTGACCCTGCATCTTTTCAAAAGTATGTGCTTTTTTCTACCCTTTCCCTCAATCTGCCCTTCATTCTATCATTCCCACTCTCATCCCTTTACCCCCTACTTTCCTGTGGGGTAAGATACCCAAATTATTGTCTATGTTATTTCTTCCTTAACCCAAATTCAATAAGAATAAGGTTGACCCATTCCCTTTCGTTTTCTTGTCCTTCCCCTTTATTGTAAAAGTTTTCTCTTGCCTTTTATATGAGATAATTTACCTATTCTATCTTTCCCTTTCTCCTGCTCTCATTATATTCCTCTCTCATGTCCTAATTTTATTTCTGAGATATCGTCCCTTGTTATCCAACTGATCTTGTGCACTCTGTCTATGTATACATGTATACACATATACATACACTCACCTATGTGTTTATACAAACATACACCCTCCTATATATACACATATATGTATTAATACATACATATATGTTCCCTTTAACCATCCTCATACTGAGAAAAGTCTCATGTGTTACAATAATCATTTTTCCATGTAAGAATGCAAATAGTTCAACTTTAATAAATTCCTTATGATTTCTCTTTATTTTTTACCTTCTCATGCTTCTCTTGCTTCTTGTATTTGAAAGTCAAATTTTCTGTTCAGCTATGTTTTTTTTTTATCAAGAATACTTGAAAGTCCTCTATTTCATTGAATGACCATATTTCCCCCCAAAGCACTGTACACAGTTTGCCTGAGTAGATGATTCTTGGTTTTAATCCTAGCTCCTTTGACCTCTGGAATATCATATTCCAATCCTTTCAATCTTGTAATGTAAAAGCTGCTAAGTCTTGTGTTATCCTAATTGTGTTTCCACAATACTCACGTTGTTTCTTCCTGACAGCTTTTCTCCTTCACCTGGGAACTCTGGAATTTGGCTATGATATTCCTAGGAGTTTTGTTTTTGGAATCTTTTTGGGATCTTTTCCAAGACGTGATTGGTGAATTACTTCAATTACTATTTTGCCCTTTGGTTCTAGAATATCAGAGAAATTTCCCTTGAGCATTTCTTGAAGCATGATTTCTGGGCTCTTTTTTTGATCATGGCTTTCAGGTGGTCCAATAATTTGGCAAATGCCAACAGCCAGAACACCACCATGGCTTATAATAGCCAGGGAAGTATTTCAGTGTAGCCCCAGCACTGAAAAAAAGGGGAAAGAAAACATAAGGGGTTCAAAAGGACCAAACTGCATGCATCCCTTCATGGGAAGATGATATTTGAAATTGTTTATAAATTGTATCACTAAAAGAACAACTAGAAGAAATATACACAGACAGAGGGTAAAAATATAACCTGAATTTGAAGAAATGACATAAAAATAATTATGGGATGAGTAAGAAGAGTACATTTTGTGTAGAAGGAAGGTAGAGCTAGAATTGGGTAAAACATTTCACATAAGAGGTGCTAAAGACCTATTACAGGGGAGGGGAAGATGGGAGGATAGGCAACAACCAGAACATTTTTAACCTTACTCTCATCACTATTGGCTCAAAGAGGGAATCATATACATAATCAGTTGAATACAGAAATCTATCTTACCTGACAAGGAAGTAGAAATTGGAGGAGATCAGATAAGGAGCGCGTGGAGGATTGACTTATCAGGGGAAGTGGTAGACAGAAGCAAAATACTGGTTAGGAGGAAAAAGGTGGAAGTAGAGAGAGGAAAAACAAAAGGAAGAATTAGATGGGGAAAAAAAACCACAGTAATCATAACTGTAAATGTGAATGGAATGAACTATCCCATAAAACAGGAGCAGATAGCAGAGTGGTAAAAAAAAAAACAACAAAAAACTAGAATCCTACAGCATTTTGTTTATAAGAAACACCCTCGAAGCAGTGAGATACACATAGGGTGAAATAAAAGGGCTTTAATACAATCTATTATGCTTCAGCTGAAGTTTAAAAAAAAAAAAGCATGATCCCAGGCAAAATGAGAGCAAAACCAGACCTAATTAAAAGAGATAAGGAATGAAACTACATCTTGCTAAAAGGAATCATAGACAATGGAATGATATTGATACTAAATATTTATGCACCAAATGGTATAGCATCCATATTCTTCAAGGGAATATTAATTGAATAACAGGAAGAAACATATACCAAAACTATACAAGGGGGAAACCTCAACTGCCCCTTCTCAGAACTTGATAAATCTAACAAAAAAACAAACTACTTTTTAGATCTATGGGGGAAGAAAGAATTTATGTCCAAACAAGAGGCAGCATTATGAAATGTAAAATAGATAGTTTTGATTATATTAAATTAAAAAAAGCTTTTATACAAAGAAAACTAATGCATCCAAAATTAGAAGGAAAGCAGAAAGTTGGGAAATACTCTTTACAGAAAGTGTCTCCAATAGAGGGTTCTTTTCTCAAATATATGCAGAACTGAGTCAAATTTATGACAATATAAGCCATTTCCCAATGTAAAAATGGTTAAACATTATGAACAGGCAGTTTTCAGATGAAGAAACCAAAGCTATCTATAGGCATATGAAGTGGTCTAAATCACTTTTGTTTAGAGAAATCCAAATTAAAAAAAACTCTGGGATACCACCTCACACCTATCAGATTGACTAATATAAGAAAAAAGGAAAATGATAAATGTTGGAGAAGATATGAGACAATTGAGACACTGATGCACTATTGGTGGAGTTGTGAACTGATCCAAACCTTTCTGTAGAGCATTTTGGAAATATGCCCAGAGGACAACCAAATGGTACATACCCTTTGATCCAGCAATACCACTACTAGGTCTGAATATCAAAGAGATTATAAAAAGGTTGAAAAAATCCTCCATGAGCAAAAATACCTATAGCAGCCCTTTATTGGTGGTGGCAAATATTGGAAATGTAGGCAATTCCCATCAATTCAGGAATGGCTGAACAAGCTACAGCATTTGAATGTAGTGGAATACTGCTGTGATGCAATAATAAATGTTGAACAGGCAGATTTCAGAAAATTCTGGAAAGACTTGTATGAATTACTTCAAAGTAAAGTGACCAGAACCATGAAATATTGTACATAGTATCAGCAACCTTGTGCAATGATCAGCCATGAAATATTCAGCTCTTCTCAACAACACAATGATCCAAGACAAGTACAAAGGAATAAAGAAGGAAAATGCTATACATATTTGAATAAACACATGTACTCTGAATGCAGATAGAAGCATATTTTTCCACTTTCTTAATTCTTTCTCCTGTTTTTAATGTTTCTTCTTTCACTAATAGAAATATTTTTACATGATAAGGCAGGTATAAACTTTATTAAACTGCCTACCATTTTCAGTAGAGCAGAGGAGAGAGGGAGGGAGAAAAATGTGGAGCTCAAAATTTTGTAAAATGAATGCTAAAAATTTTCTTCACATAAACTGGTGAAAAACACTATAATAAAAAAGGAAAAAAGAGAGACATGGGAAGACAGTAGTTCTGAAAAATGCCTATGTGGTTTCAGTACACTGTAAATTCAATGTAATTTTCCTGTGAGATGTGGCAGTCATAAAAAAGTAATGTGATCTTAGTCCACATTAAATAAGACATAGCTTTCAGAAAGAGGTCAGTGAGAATTCTATTGCATTTCATTCTAATCAAACCTCACCAGTGAAATTATGTTCAGTGCTTTGAGCCACAATTTAAGTAGGACATTGATAAATATGTATAACAGTAATGAGATTTGAAGTTCCTTTTGTATTGCTAAGCTAAAATGTACTTAGCACCTAGTTCAGATTAAGCCTCTGTTAAAGAAACAGAAGGTATGAACTCCTGTCTCCTGTTGCTGATATAACAAGGAAGGGCTGAACAGGGAGGGGCAATATTGTATTTAATATAAACCCAGAGAGGGAGAGTCAGATCTTCTTGGAGCAAACTCTGTGGATGCAGAAGCTGCTGCCACCAGGGAGGCTGAAGAGGAACCAAGGAGGCTGAAGAGGAAACCCACTCCCCCTGTCTTCTGGCTAAAAAGAATGATTTTAATTTTGAAAACCTAGAGGGAGTGATTTTGATTTTGGGAACTAACTGAATCTTCTGTTGAGTCCCAGGGCCAGCCAGAGCTAACAAAAGACTGAGGAAGCATGACTGTGAAGGATTTAAGACTTTATTTGTGGCTTTGTTAAGCTTTAACTTCCAGGGAACAGAGACTGTGAAGGATTTGAGATGGACTGGACACTGTGAGCTCCAATGTGGAGCAGGAACTGCACAGAGAGCTGGACAATGACCTGAGAGCTGTCTGTCTTTGAATCCAGGGGATAGTTTGGTGAATCCAGCTAGGATCTGGGACCATGGAAGATGATCCAGGGAATCTGAGAAACCACCCCAAATCAAGGTGAATGAAGACTTTACTTGGATACTGTGTACTGACTGAGAAATTGTAAATTTACCAGGTACCTAGGGATGGAGGGTCTGTGTATTTTCTAATGACTGAATAGTGAATGATAAAGATGATTGGATGATTGAGTTGACTAAATGATTGATTAACTAAATGATAGTACTTAGTGATTAATGACTGAATAAGTGATTGATTGAGTTAACTTAGTGTGCCCCCTTAGTGGAGAACTTTGACTATTGTACTTTGTAATTGAGTTAAGGATTTTGTAAATGCTTGAGTTACTAAATGTTTGTTCTTTATTCAAAACTTTGTGACCACTGTAGTGGAAACTACAGTGGCCATTTTCTGTGATACGTTAGTGTGAATGCTATATTTTGATTACCTGTGATAAGTTGTAATATTGTGAATGCTATACCTTGATTTTCTGTGAATATTTTGCTCCAATTTGTTATGGAATAAATAGAGTTTTCACTATACTGTGTAATCGGAACCTTAAAAGCTGTTCACAGTAGCATTATTCTGAAAAGTTGCTAGTACTTGGTTTTACAATATGGGATTGTGCATAGAAGGGAATCCATGGTGGTATGGGAGGATGTGGAATTTGTCATAAGAGAGTAACTTTAAATATCTGGGATGTTAAACCTAGGGAAATGAATACTTAGAGGGACTAGATATACTTCAAGTATCTGAAGGGCTATTTTGTGGTGGTAGGATTAGATTTGACTTCATACTTGAACCCAGAAGGCAGAAACAAGAGCAAGAGATGAGAGTTGGAAAAAAAAAGACCAATTTTAACTTGAAATCAAGGCATAAATTTCCTAATAATTAGAGCTCTCTGAAAAGTGAAATACCCTCCCTCAAGGACACTTCTCCCACCCTATTCCTTGGAAGTGTTCAAGAAAAGACCAGATTACAACTTGTTTGGTATGCCATAGGAATCTTTCTTTTTTGTTTGGTTGGGTAAGATAGTCAATGAGTTCCTTGGAAATCAGTTACATAGAATTAAGTTTAGTAGTTGTTTGCATTTTCATTCCATGAAGTAATTTCTTCTGTGTACTGTTTTTTCCTCAGTTCTACTTACTTTATTTTGCATGATTTTATACAAGTCATTCCATGCAACATTCAATTCTTCAGGTGAATTATACCTGGGAATAGCATCTTTCAAAAGAAAGCAAATACTATATATATTAAGGAAACACAAAGAAAATATATGCATACGCATAAATATACACATCTATAGCTGATCACAGATATGTATAAATGAATATATGTGTGTATATGTATACATATTAAAATAAGTAACATCTTTTGTGTGTTATTTATACATGTCAACATTTAGAGTGCTTTATTTTTTGCTTTCATTTTCTATACAGAAAAATAATGTGAACTACCTTCAAAGAAGTTAGAAACTTAGTTTTTTGTTATGTGCTCTTATACAAACCTGTGCATTTCTTTCTGTAGCTGTTTACCCATTTAGCAATTATGATTCATAAATTTCCACTTTAAGTGATTGGGAAAATAAGTTAGTAATTTTATTATTTTCAATAAGAAGTTCACTCTGACCAAGAAATTTCATTATATTTATAGACTATGAAAGATAAGCTTTTCAGAATGTTTATCAATAACTTGGAGTAATATGCATTCAAGATAAAATATTGCTCTACAGAATCAAGATTCTGAAAGTTATTGACAGCTTTGAAAAGGGTCCAAGTCTTATTAAGTGTAATCTAAGTCATATAAATATTAAAAATCTTCATGTGTGTTCTTTCAGCGGCCCAAACATAAAATGGAGACAAGATCTTGATGCTTTAGTCAAAATTAATTTTGTCAGTGGTTTCATGTGACTTCTCAAAGCATAAGTAATCTTAGGTTATTTTAATAAAGCATATTGCCTAGAACAAGGAAAGGTAGTCTCATTAGTGTTTGAATTTATCTCAATAGATATTAAATCAGACTCTTCACTAACTTTTTGGTATAGTTATAGCGAGGTTTCAGGCTTAAGTTAAAGGGTGCTCTACATGGATTTTGAACTTCCTTTCAACTTTGCCATTCTACAATTCATTATGCTGCTAAATGACTCTTTCCATATCAGCAAGGGAGTATAATTTGGGAGGGCAAAAGGAAAAAACAAAAGAAAAAAATATCAGAATCCACTGTTTGTTAGATATTCTGGCTTATTGTCTATAAAAATAGATTCTTTTTTGTTTTAATTAAAATAAAAAAAGAAAAAGGATAGGTCATTACATTCTATCCCAATTTTAATTTTTCTCAGTTCAATTCTCTTTACTTGAAAAAATGCCAAATATTACACAGTTGACTGTGCTATGATCATGGATTTTCCCTTTTATTTAGACTCACAGTTCACGTGTGTCTAAAGATAAAGACAGGCTACTGTTTTAACTTTAATAGGGAATGGTAAAACAGAGAGAAACAGTATTGAAATGCTCTTTATATTCCATAGCCCTGCTGAAGAAGCTCAGAAAAAAGCTCTGCTCTTCTCATTTTTTGGTGTATTATGACAGAACATTAAACTAGGTTTGCTTGGTATTCAGAACAAAGATACACCCACGAGAGAGTCCTAAAAGCTTTACACATCATGGAACTGGCTGCCTATCCTAATAAAATAACGAAGGATTTCCAAATAATTAGATTGCACCAAATGATGATGAAGACTGTCAGGCCATGTACTGAGCAAGAAATATCACCTGATGAATAGATAGCTTTCTTGCCAGAGTGAAATTAATCAGGGCTCTGCTTAACAATCAGGACCAACACAATTTTCCAAAGTCAAACTTTATCTACAGTGGACTAGATCTCCAGTAAGGGGGAAAAAAGTTGTTCAATCCATTATTATATTGTGTGTTTTTTAAAGGTAGACTTATTCTATACATTTTAACTTTGGTTAATTTAATGCTTTTGGAGGCTCCATAGTTAAAGAGATAAGAGAAGAGGTAACGCAATAATTACTAAAAATTGCACAGAACAAAAAATGAAAAATGCTATTACATCAGCTGGTCAGTCTAATTTGTACCTCTTTTCCACTAGCATATCCTCCAGGGTTCTTACCCAATCTAGTTTCATGGAGATATTTTTTTTACTGCTACCTATGAGAATTCATTCTACAATCTGAGAGACATCACCGTAAAGAAATTGTTACAAATATGCCAGCACTTTTTTTCCTTGGTTCAGTATAATCCCATTAGCCTGTATATTGTCCTATTTGACACAGCTTTATCAATTCCCCTTGATTCTCAAATATTTATATATTGTTAATATATTCTTCTACAAACAACTTAGAGGTAGGAAAAGGAGACTTAACGTCTGATAAATCTGAACTTTCCATTCACACAGCACTAGAAATGTCATGCCATGTAAGATATAATACTTTTTTCTCTAGATAGGTATTAATGTTTTATTTTTATTAATTTTTATTTCATATACACACATACATATACATACATACCACCAGAAGAGTAATCTTCTAGCTTTATCACAAAGTAGATGAAAGGCCACTGTGTTCTTAAAAGGATGAACATAAGTTTAGGAGAAAAACTTCAGAAGACCAGGGTCTTGATCTCTAACCTACTGATAGTCACGTCAGGTCATGTCCTCCTAGTAATGCATCTTTATGATAGAAGCCAAGAAAGCTCTTCAGTCTCTCCCCCAAGTACACTGTCATGGTAAGCTTTGTTAGATAAATAAAGGCCAATATCTTTTTAAATCGATAGAATATTCACTTTATGACAAGAGCCATTCTCTACTGGCTGCAGATTTACACAGGACCCAAAAAAAAACAAAAACAGTACAGAATTACAAATTTGGTTTCAGACACTTACTATGTGACCTTGAGCAAGTAACATAGCCCTGTCTGCAATCATTTCTTCACTTGAAAACTGTCTGTTCATATCTTTTCTGCATTTATCAATTAGGGAATGACTTGTATTCTAATAAATTTGATTCAGTTCTCTATATATTTCAGAAAAGATCCCTGTATCAGAGACACTGGTTGTAAAAATTCTTTCCCAGTTTTCTGTTTCCCTACTAATTGTGGTTGCATTGTATTTGTCTCTGCAAAAAAAAAAATCAATTTAATGTAATCAAAATGATCTATTTTACATTTTATAATGTTATCTATCTCTTGTTTAGTCATAAATTCCTCCATTAATCTAACAGATATACTACTCCACGCTCTCCCAGTTAGCTTATACTATCAGTTTTTTATATACAAATTGTGTATCAATTTTTACTTTATTTTGGTATACAATGTAGAATGTTGCTTTATGCCTAATTTCTGCTATACTATTTTTCAGTTTGAGTTCTTATGCCAGAAACTGGAGACTGGGTTTATCAATCAGGAGATTACTATAGACATTGACTACTGTGTCATGTATACCTAACCTATTCTACAGATCTACCACTCTCTTTCTTAGCCAGTACCAAGTAATTTTGATCATTGCTTTTTATAATACAATTTAAGATCTTGTACTACTAAGTCACCTTCCTTTGCATTTATCTTCATTAATTCTGCTGATATTTGTGATCTTTTGTTTATCCAGATGTAATAGTAATCAATTTAGGAGATTCTTAGCCTTTGGTAACGTAGGGCTAAGTACCTCTTGAGAGAGGCAGAAGGTGCAAATTTTGTCTACTACACAGGACAGAGAGCGTGATCTCTGTCTCCTGTTGCTGATGTGGCAGGAGGGGGTTGGCTGAGACAGGAGGCCAGTGTGTGTATATAGGAGGAATTCCAGAGACAGAGAATCAGAATCTGGAATTTTCCTCCTAGTGGCTCCTGGTGGAGGGAGCAGAATTGTCCCAGCATCTGGGAGCTGGGCTATTGGACTGAGAACTGAGTTGGAGTTTTCTATGAGACCACAATCTGGTGAAGGACGCCTGAAGGGCCACGATTTCTCCTAGGTCCTAGGGCCATCTGAACTGCTGGAGGACTGAAGAAGCATGATCAGGACAAGACTTTGTTTGTTCATGGCTTGGTTGATATTTGAGCCCCCGGCAACAGAACTGGCAAAGGTTTTGAGATGTGCCAGACCCTATGAACTTCAATGTGTATGAGGAACTGCTAGGATGACTGGACAAGAACCTGGGAGCTGTCTGCCCCTGAATCTAAGTGACTGTTTGGTGGACTCAGGTAGGAGCTGGGAGCATGGAAGGGGATCCAGGAAAGTGAGAGACCACCCCAAGTCAAGATGAAGAAAAGGCCTCTCTGCAGATATAGAACACCTGATGAAATTGAAGTTTACTATACACCAAAGTGTGTAGGGTTTGTGTAATTTTCTAATGACTGTGCTTAGTGATTAATGATATTCAGTAATTGTGAATCTAGGTAAGTGATTAAGTTAATCTATAATTGACCCATGAGTGGAAGATTATTGTATTGAAGAATTATTGAATGATTAAATGATGAGGGTTTCCCCCTTAGGGAAACCAGATGATTATTCTTTTTTTCCTTGTTCTAAATATTGTGGCCACTGTAGTAAAAACTATGTGGCCATTCTAACATTAAGCTGTTGTAAACACTGTATTATGATTTTCCATGATAAAATGTAATTTTGTGAATATTACATTGGGATTTGTTGTGAATGTTTGTGTTCATTTGTAATGGATTAAATGGAGGGTGCCCTATACTGTGTAATCCAAACCTTAAAAGCTGTTCACAGTAGCATTATTTGGGAATCTGCTAGTGCATGGCATTACACCAGATGAATTTTATTATTATATTTGCTAGTTCTATAAAATAATTTTGGTAGCTTAATAAGTATGACATAGAATAAGTAAATTAATTTAGGCAGAATTGTCACTTTTATTATATTAGCTTTGACTTCCCACGAGCAACTGATGTTTTTCCAGTTATTTAGATCTGAATTTATTTGCATTAAAAGTGTTTTGTAATTGTTTTCATCTGGCTTCTGGGTTTCTCTTGGCAAGAAGATTCCCAAATATTTTATATTGTCTGCAGTAACTATAAATGGAATTTCTCTTTCTATCACCTGGTGCTGGACTTTGTTAGCAATGTATAGAAAGATGGATAAATATTGTGGTTTTATTTTATATGCTACAACTTTGTAAAACTTGTTTATTATTTCAAGCAGGTTTTTACTTGATTCTCTAAGTAAATTATTATAATTTAAAGTCAATCACGGGGGGCGGAGCCAAGATGGCGGCGTAGCAGCAGCAACATATCACAGCTCTCACATAGCTACCCCAAAATACCCATAAAATAGGACTCTAAACCAATCCCGGAACTCCAAAAGTCACAC
>JAQQSU010015901.1:0-11062 GCA_028627135.1 Pseudochirops cupreus
AACTATGCCCAAAGGGCTATAAATAATTGCATACCCTTTGACTCAGTAATACCAAACTTTTGGGGTTGTATCCCAAAGAGATCATAGAAGTGGGAAAAGGACCCATATGTACAAAAATATTTATTGCAGCTCTCTTTGTGGTGGCAAAAAACTGGAAATATAGGGGATGCCCATCAATTGGGGAATGGCTGAACAAGTTGTGGTATATTAATGTAATGGAATACTGTTGTGCTGTAAGAAATGGGAAGGAGATGGACTTCATAATTACCTGGAGAAGCTTATACAAATTGATACTAAGTGAGAAGAACAGAACCAGGAAAAATTTGTACACAATCAGACTCATCGTATGTGTTATGACCAACCTTGATAAACTGGACTCTTCTCAGCAACGCACAGCTATAAGACAACTCTACAAGTCTCAGGATGGAAGGAGATATCTATATTCAGAGAAAGATCTAGAAAGACCAGAGTTTAAATGGAGACTGAAGCAATACATGCTATCATTCTTTTTCATGTTTGGTTTTGTTTCCTTTTTTCCCCATTTTTCACTCCATTGGTTACAATCCTTCTATACAACCAGACTATTGTAGAATTTTTTTTTTACTGAAACTATGCTGGTTCTGTTTATTATTCCTTCCTTTTCTGGGTATTCAGTCTAGTTGTCTCTTCAATAGCTCCTTTCAGTGTTATGACAAAAATTGCAGTCAAGCTGTCTTACTAGTTGCCCATCTTGAGTATTCTGGTATCTTTTCCATCATCTTCAGTCTTTTTATCATCCTGCATTTCTTTAAGACTTGAATAGATCAAGGCCATCTTGATGCACTTTAATTATCTCCTTATTTATCTTAGGTATCAGTCATTTAGTCAGTTAATAAGCTTTAAGTACTTCCTATGTGCTGGGCACTTTGCTAAGTGCTGGGGAAACAAGAAAAAGCAAAAGTGGTCAGTGTCCAGGAAGAGCTCATTGGAGAGAAAACTTGCAACTAATGTGAAAATACATGTGTATGAATGAGGTAATATAGAAGATTAATGCACTTAGAGATGGGAGCTTTACTGAGAGATTCTTCTAAATTGTGGGCTTAGAGCTGAATATTGAAAGAAACCTGGAAAGTTTTAATCATTAGTCTGCCTATTCTAGTCAATGATTCATTCTCCTTGGCAGAGAAAAAAGGAGAAGACTAAGGAAGAGGAGAAAGAGGAGAATTCAATAGTTCTGCCATCTCTCCTATGTCTGTTACTGTTTAGATCATCCTGATCAGCATCCTATGCTTTATAATTTTTGATTATCCTTTTCCCCCCTTTAATGCAGCTTTCAAATGGAGGGGAAAAAACACCTTAAAATTATTCTTCACTTTTCTCCTGAGTTAATTCTTAAATTTAGTGTTCTTAAAACAGAACTCCTGTACACTTGAAACATGTGCTCTTGATTACAGGACTTTGCAGTTTTCTATTCCTTCTCTGTTACTGGTCCTGCTTTTGATTGTCTTGTTAGTCGTTGACTAGTGAGTGGGAGATAGCTAGGTTCTGCAGTGGATAGAGGCTGGGGTCTGGAGTCAGGAAGATCTCAATTCAAATCTGTCCTCAGATAGTTACTGACTGAATAAGCTTGGGCAAATCATTTCATCTCTGTTTGCCTGTTTTCTCATCTGGAAAATGGGGATCATAATAGTACCGAGTTGAGTTCCCAGGGTTGTTGTGAGAATCTAATGAGATAAAATTTGTAAAGCATTTAGTACAATGCCTGACACATAATAAGTGCTATTTAAATGTTACCTATTTTTATTATTATTCAAAGTTGGCTGGTATTTTCTATTTGCATTCCTGTCGGTCTCTTCAGATTCCTTCCATTTTTACTCCTTATTGGAATTGTTACTCTCTATGGTTTCAGAATTGCCTTCTTGAGAATTTTATCTCTCCTAGACTGACTTCTCTTATAGTATTTTACTCTAGGGACTCCCACCTATCTTTTCTCTGAAATGTTTAAAATTTACTCTTTAAGTTCTAGAATGCTTGGCAGAGTATGTCTGATTTGCCTTTTCTTATTTATCAGAAAGTAATCATATTCCCTCAAGGTCTCCATCCTTGTAACCCCAGCAGACTTGTTCCTCCACATCAGAGAGAATAATATTCAAACTGAATTTCTACCTTATTGGTGCTTCTATCATTTGATGGTTTAAATTATCATTAAGGCAAATCAATAAGTTATTGACTGGTCAGCTTTTATTAGAAAGAGAGAGAGCTTCAGTAGGTGCCTGGACATTCGAAGGCCCCCTTCACTATGATATTATGCCTCTGTCTCACGCTTTTAATCTTTTTATTGAACTCCTCATCTATTTCCTCTTTCTATGTAGGTGTTTTTTTTAGCATGCTATGATGGCAAAATTGCTTCTGTTTTCCCTTTAATGATTTTCCTGGCCTCCATTCCCCTTACCTATCATGTTTCTTTTGAATAAGATTTATCCATACAAAGTCATAGTTCAGTTATGAGTTATATAACACTGAATCTTAGTGATACTTATGAAGTTAAATGTGCCTCCTTAATGTTAGAATCTCTAGAACATTTTACTTTGTTTCTATATTTTATGTATTTGTGAATAAATAGTAGAGGTCATGGATTTTTACTACTGGCTGTTGGTTTGGATTCCCCCCCCCCCCCATGTTTTCTCCCTACTTCTAGGTTTCTTAATAATTATTATCTGTTTTGTGTTGTAACCTTTCTATATGGTGTCTATTTTGGTGGATATATTCAGGTAGTTTTTCTTCTATTTACCTTTTCATTTTAAAATTATCCAATTAGAATCACAAGATCTAGTTAAATATGTTCTTTCTAGCTTTTATTAAATCCAGAGGTCTATCATTCCTATATTTTAATCTCTTGTCCACAAATCCAAATATCATTTGTGGACATTTAACTTAGTCTGCTATTCATTCTCCAGTTTAGTTTTTCTCTTCTGTAGCTCTTGCCTTCCATGAGTAGCGGTGACTAAAACCCTGTCTGTGACTTTGTGGTTTTCAGTTTATTTCCCAAGACTATAACTTTTTCAATACTTTTTAGAGTCCTTCTGGTAATATAATTTGTGCCCCTGAAATCCTATATCTCATGTCTTGTTAGGCTGAATGTATGAATGGAAGTTGAGAGTACTTTTTATGAAATTAATATAATCTGCAAAATACAGAAGAGTGAGCTCATCTATAATTTCATATATAACTTCAAACTGAACTGTTATAAAGATAGTTAGTGAATACCCAGAAAAGAAAGGAATGAAAAAAGATAAGGGAATGCTAAACTACATGAGTACATGGTTTCAGTAAAAACAGATTGTTTCATATAAACTTTATTACTTTTTCTTTTTGACAGAGAAGAGGAGGGAGTACCAATTCATTAGGATTTTATCTTCTCTGACCACATACTATTTGCTGCAGTTTATTACATGGGACCTACTGGCCCAGTAGGAGCCACAACATCCACTAGGGAGCAGAAAGAGGCATACAACCACAGAGATTCAAAGGACATAAAGCAGATTCAGGTATTGTTTGATAAATGACAAGAAAGCTGATGCTGGATTTAGTTGAGAACTAGACCTGGATGTTTAGATTTGACCTGTAAAAAGGAGTGTCCTCTAGAAGCCCAGACAAGTGACACACCTAGGAGTGATACTAGGTCCTAAAGGAGAGAAGGTTGAAGACACTGAGAAAAGAGAAAGGACATTGGGACTTTGCAGTAGTAATGGCATGAGTTGCCTTGGTTACATGTTCCCTAAAAGTATATGTTAAATTTATACCCATCCTTCCCACAGATGCTGTCTATAATTATGTTTTATAATTATCATCCTTAGTAGCTATTATAGGAAAATCCTTTGAGTAATTTTTGTCTAATATCTGATTATTAAAAATAAGTTCACTGATGGGGGCTCATGAGATATCATTTTAGGCGCACAAATTTAGAGAACATGTTGAAACCTTTATTGTAGTCACCGTTTGGGTAACTGAACTAACAAAGCTGAGTGCCAGATTGAGAAGGTAGCATAGAAGAGGGGTTAAAGAGGCATTGATACAGAACTTTTTTGTATTATTGTGGGTAGACTTGAGCAAGGCCTAACAAGTCATCTAGTTAAAGGACAGTATATTCTATGCTTTTTGAGAAGGAATGTGAGGATGTTTTAAAAGTACTCTTATTAGTATGCCATAATATTAATTGCTCCCTTCATTTTACAATTAAGAAAACTAAATCCCAGGGAGATAAAGTGTCTTGTTCAAAGTAACCTACAGATAATAAAACCACAGAAGACTGAAAATGAACCCAGGTCTTCTGACTCCAGAACCTGTCTTCTTTCCACATGTGAGTTAATCCATAAATATTTATTAAACCATTACTATGTACCAGGCACAAAGAGGCAGCTAGATGGCTCAGTGGATAGAGTGTTATGCCTAGTGTCAGGAAGACCTCAGTTCAAATCAGACCTCAGACACTTACTAGCTGTGTGACCTTGGGCAAGTAAATTATCTTTATCCAGTGGAGAAGGAAATCACAAACCACTTTAGTGTCTTTGACAAGAAAACCCCATAGGCAGTATGATCCATGGGGACTGTAAAGCCATGCCCAAGTAGATTCCCAAAAGAATGCTACTGTGAACAGCTTTTAAGGTTTGGATTACATAGTACAGTGAAAACTCCATTTATTCCATTACAAATCAAGGCAAACATTCACAACATATCACAATATTATATTCATAGCATTTTAAGGTACAGTGCAATATTCACAACATTACATCTTATCACAGAAAATCACAATATAGCGTTCACAACAGCTTAACATTAGAATGGCCACACGGTTTTCACTACAGTGGCCACAATATTTAGAACAAAGAACAAAAGAATAATCATCTGGCTTCTCTAATGGAGAAACCCTCCTTACTTAATCATTCAATTGGTTCACAATATAATAATCAATCTTCCACTCATGGGGCAACCACAGATCAACTCAATCAGTCACCTATCTAGATTCACAATTACTAAATATCATTAATCACTAAGTATGGTCAATAGAAAATTACGCAAACCCTCCACCCCTCAGTGTCCAGCAAAACTCAATTTCATCCAAGGGCAGGCCTTTTCTTCATCTTGACTCAGGGTGGTTTCTCTGATTCCCTGGATCCCCTTGCATGGTCCCAGCTCCTTCCTGAATCCACCAAACAGTCACCTGGATTCAGGGCCAGACAGTTCCCAGGTTCTCATCCAGTCCTCCAAGGTGGACAGCTCCCAGGTCCTTGTCCAGTCTTCCAGGCAGTCTCTGGCACACACTGAAGTTCACAGGATCCGGCACATCTTAGACCCTTCACCACTTCTGTTGTTGGGAACTCAAGGATCAGCCAGGCCACAAACAAAGTCTTACCCTGGTCATGCTTCTTCAGTCCTCCAGCAGTTCAGCTGGCCCTAGGACCCAGTAGAAAACTCAGCCTTCTAGGCAACAGCAGCAACATTGGCCTTCCAGGTGGCAGCAACAGCCACTTTGCCCTTAACGATTCTGGTCTCAAGAAAAACTCCAACTCAGTTCTCAGTTAGTTTCCAGATGCTGGGAGAGAAACTCTCTCTCTCTCTCAGGAAAACTCCAACTCACTTCTTCAGTCCAGCAGCCCAGCTCCCAGATGCTGCAACAATTCTGCTTCTTCCAACAGGAGCCACCAGGAGGAAGATTCCCAATTCTGTCTTTCTGTGTCTAGAATTCATCTTATATACACACACTGGCCTCCTGTTTCAGCCAACCCCCTCCTGCCATGTCAGGGCAGGAGAAGAGCTCATACCTTCTTTACTTAGCCCTAAGTTACTAAGTGCTAAGTATCTGCTAGATTGATTACTGTTACAGGGACAAGAAGCATTCAACACAACTGAATAACTGAACAAATGTGTCAGGCACTGTTCTGATGTTGGAGATACAAATAAGACATAAAAAAACTATCCTGGCACTTATGGAGCTTACTATCTAATGGTAGAAGGCAACATGAAAAAGGAAGTAAAAGGTAGAAAGAGAAGAGGTGACACGAAATGTGCCAGATAGAGATAGATCCAAGATGACTGAGTTGAGTCAGGGACTCTCCTTAGCTCTTCTAAATTCTAATCCAAAAACCCATTAAATTAATGCCTCAAAATTAATTCTGGAGCAGCACAACAATCAAAAGGATGAGGTAAAACAATTTTCCAGCCAAGACAATTTAGAAGGACAGCAGGAAAGATCTGTCTTGTTGGGGTGAGAGTGGAACTCATTGTAGCACAAACAGTGTAAGCGCAGGTAAACCAGCAGTTGGCCCTGGGGGCAACTGAATCAACAGCAGTAGCTTCCAGAGCTGGACAACTGGTAGATTATATAACCCCTTTGCTGGCATTGGGAGCAGGACTTTGTTTCATTATCCATATAAAGTTTTGAGGTGCATTCCCAAAAGGATCAGGAGCACTAGGAAGAACAGGCTTCCTGGAGACATTTTCTGGGGTGGAAAAGTGTACTTGTGGTCACTCACAGATGAAAGCACAGACCAGGAGAGCATTGAACACATTCTCTTAGATCAGTGGTTCTCAACTTTCCTAATGCCGCAACCCTTTAATACTAGTATGTGGGTGTATCTGCATGTGGGCGGACCTGCCTGGAGACAGATAGAGGAGCAGTGTCTCAGTTTCTAAGACCATCAGAAATATGTGTTTTCTGATGGTCTTAGGTGACCCCTGTGACCCCTGTGAAAGGGTCATTCGACCCCCAAAGAGGTCACGACCCACAGGTTGAAAACTGCTGTTCATGACGCCATGCAACAACTGAAAACTAAGAGATGTCCCCAAATTAGCTCTGAAAATAGCAGCATGAAAAATCTTAAGCTTGAGGTGTGCCTTTTTATCCCTGGAGCAGTCAATTTTAACATAAAATTAAAAGTTAAAAAAAAATGACTGGGAAAATGAGAAAATGACAAAAACAAATCAAAACACAACAAAATAAGACCAAAAAACCCAACCTGGCCAGAGAAAGTTACCAGGGTAATAGGTAAGATCAAAACACAAACTGAGAAGAAAATGAAGTCAAAGCAGCCACATTGAAAGCCTCAAAAAAAAAAAAAGGTGAATTGGTCTTAGGTCCTGGAAATGCTCAAACAGGATTGTAAAAATCAAATAAGAGAGGTAGAAGGATAGTTGGGAAAAGAAATGAGAGTGATTCAAGAAAAACACGAAAAAAGAATCAATAGATTAGATTGATAAATGAGGCACAAAAATATTGTAAGAACACATTAAAAAAAGAGAATTGGTCAAATTATAAAAAAAAAAACCCAAAATCTATTGAAAAGAAGAATTCTGTAAAAATCAGAATTGGCCAATGGGAAATGATATGCAAAAATTCACTTAAGAAAAGAAATCTTAAAAAAGTAGAATTGGCTAAATGGAAAGAACCAAAGTTGACTGAAGAAAATATTTTCTTTAAAATAAGAATTGGGCAAGTGGAAGCTAATGGTTCCATGAGGTATTAAAAAAAAAAAGAATAAAAAAGTGAATAAAGTGAACTATCTTGTTAGGAAAAAAAACAAAAACAAAATCTGACCTGGAAAATAAAATGAGGAGAAATTATTTAAGAAATATTAGACTGCCTGAAATCAATGCTTTTTTTTTTAAGGACCTTAAACATCATCTTCTGAGTAATTATGAAGGAAAACTGCCTTGATATGCTAGAACCATATAGTAAAATAGAAACTGAAAGAATTCACCAATTACCTCTTGAAAGTGATCCCAAAATAATTACTCCCAGAAATACAGCCAAATTCCAGAGCTTCCAGGTCAAGGGGGAGAAAAAAATCAAATAGCCAGAAAAAAAAAAACAGTTTAAGTATCAGAGAGTCATATTCAAGATACACAAGATTCATTTGCATCTGCATCAAATGTGATATTCCAGAGGGCAAAAGAGTGAAGATTACAACCAAAGACCTTCTACCCAGGAAATCTCACAAGTAGGCTGATACAATATAATAAAAATGACATTTTTATCTAAATTAATTAATTTATTAAGTACTATACCAATTAAACTATCAAATATTATTTTATAAAGCTAGAAAAAGTAATAAATAATTGATCTGGAAGAACAAAATGTCAAGAATATCAAGGGGATCAATGAAAAAAAAAAGTGAATGAATGTTGCTTAACCATACCAGATTTCAAACTGTATTACAAAGAGGTAAACAGTCTAAAATCTTGTACTAGCTAACAAATAGAAGGGTGGACTAGTAGAATAAATTAGATACACAATACGCAGTAGTAAATGACCACAGCAATCTAATGTTTAATAAAGCCAACTATCTAAGGTTTTGGAAAAAGAACTCACTATTTGACAAAAATTGCTGGGAAAACTGCAAAGCAGTTTGACAGAAACTAGGTATAAAACTTTATTTCACACCACATACCAAGATAAAGTCAAAAGAGTACATTATGGACACATAAAGGGTGACATCATAAACAAATTGGAGAAGCATGGTATAGCTTGCTTGTCAGAATTTATTGCCAAACAAATGATAGCATTATGGGAAGTAAAATAGATAATTTTATTATGTTAAATAGTTTTTGCACAAATAAAACCAAAGCAAACAAGATTAGAAGGAAAGGAAAAGGATAAAAAAGCTAGAAAAATTACAAGTTTTTATGATAAAGAGTTCATTTCACAAATATATAGAGAACTGAGTCAAATTTATAAGAATACAAGTCATTCTCCAAATGTTAAATGGTCAAAGGTTATGAACAGGTAGTTTTCAGACAAAGAAATCAAGCTATCTGTAATTACAAAAAATGCTCTAAATCAATGTTATTAGAGAATTAGTTACCATGTCCACACCTATCAGACTGACTAATATGACAGAAAAGGAAAATAATAATTTTTGAAGAGAATGTGGGAAAATTGGGACACTAGCAAAAAGATGGCTGCACATCCAGCAATACTGCTAGAAGGTCTTTATCCAAAAGAGATATAAAAAAAAAAAAGAAAGAAAAGAAAAAGACCTATGTATGCAAAAATATTTATAGCAGCTCTTTTTGTGGTGTCAAAGAATTGGAAATTGAGGGCATGTACATACATTGGGGAATGGCTAAGCAAGTTGTTATTGTGAAGAAGTTCTGAGAAATTATTATGCTATAAAAATGATGAGCAGGATGTTTAAGAAAAAACCCAAAACAAAACAGGAAAATGATTCATGAATTGATGCAAAATGAAGCGAGCAAAACCAGGAGAACACTGTACAACATAATAGCAATATTGTGGAATGATCAATAGTTCATGATCTATTCTTAGTAATATAATGATCCAATACAATTCTAAAGGACTCATGATGAAAAAATGCTACCCACCTCCAGAGAAAGAAATGATGGAGTCTGAATGCAGATTATAGCATATTTCTTTTTTACTTTGTTAATTAATTGATTGATTTTTGGGATGTGTGCTTTCTTCACAGAATGGCTAATATTGAAATGTTTTGTATGAATGCATAGATATAATTTCTTAAATTATATCTCAGGGAGGGGGAAGGCAAGGATGGGAAAAATTTGGAACTAAAAAAAAGAGAGAGAATGTTAACAAATTTCACATGTCATTTAAAAAATGTTAAAAATAATTTAAAAAAAAAGAAATGTGCCAGATGTTGTCATGACGGAGCAGTCCAAAGGAGTACAGCCAGATGTTAAGTGAGGCTTAGGCATTCTCTTTAAATGGAGGTTCTGGGAGAGGTTCTCTGCTCTGCCTTCCACTAGAGAGGACTTGGGGGCAGAGGGTATTGACATCATATGATCTTACAGGATGAAGATTTTCCTGGGTGGCACATGATAGATAGGTACAAAAATGTATTGTCAGGTGAAAAACGAAGTGCTTATTAAATTCCTATTCATTGACTACCAATCAATCTCTACAGATCTTCTAGAGTGAGTACCAAGTAAGGTCAGGAAAATCAGATTCACTGAACAATTTTTTACTTTTTAACTTTGACTCCAGAATCTCTGTAGGATCCTCTTCTGAGACCTGTCATTGTAAACATAGACTACTCCATTTCTTCACTGAATGAATACCAGGACTGAAAACAAACAAACAAAAATAAAAGGTCATTCTGAGGAGGTGCCTCTGGAATATTTTGGGGTGATTTTATAATTTTGTAACATTTTGTAACTTCAGTCTTGTGAAAGTAAGTTGTAAAAGCCACAAAGCATTAATTCTGTCCCTTCCCTTCCCCCCCCCAGCTGTAAAGTATTAACTCTGTCCCTTCCCTGCCCCCTGCCTAGAGGTATTTCCTCTAAAACCATTAACTCTATAGCTATGATAACAAGCCTTAAGGATGAATCTTTTAAAAGCATTGCCTCCTTTTGTTCTAGTAAACAAGACTCATCCATTTGCCAACTGGATGGGTACTTCTCATTTAAATTTGACCTCAAATCTGACTGCTGGTTGACTTTATGACATTTCAAGGCAAAAACCACACCTCTCACTCCCCTCCCCTCAGATTTCTCCCAGTGAATTATGGGCAAAACACATGTGCAGTTGATTTACAAGGTGCATGTTTCTTTAAACAGAGATCACTCCTTAGCTCCTCCCAGGTCCCTCCCTAACTCTACCTTTGTACACCTAGTTAGCCTAATGAACCTATGACTGACAGTTTTCAGTCTTTAAAAACTGCATCTCTGGCCCCACACTTTGCAGGTCGTCTTTCTATCTCCCCCTGGCCACTGCAGAGCATAACACTTAAACTCTATAATCCTATACTTCGCAGGTTTTTGCAGGCTTTTTTTTTTTTTATGAAAAGCTAATATAATCTTTTTTTTATTAAATTTTTTTGAGTTACATATTTTCTCCCCGTCTTTCCCCTGCCCACCACCCCAAAACAGCCATCCCAGTGTTTCCCCCCTCCCCCAGTCTATTCTCTCCTATGTCACTTTTTGGTAGAGCAGAATGGATCTCCCAACTGCAGTGCCTGTGTATCTCAAGTTCCAGTTGGATGTAGTCAATAATAATAATAATAATTGCATATATATATCTATATATATATCTATATATATATATATAAAA
>JAQQSU010015902.1:0-11061 GCA_028627135.1 Pseudochirops cupreus
CAGGGCTAACCATAAAACCTTAAAGGAGATCTACCAGCCAGTCTAGAAATGTGAACACATGTGAAACTAACTACATATATCAGAAACTCACTATCTTTTGTGAACTGATAGATGACAAATTTCACTTTATGTAGTATTATAATGATGTGTCCATTTTGCAGACTCAAGAACAGACTCAGAGATAGCACATATAAGAGAGTGGTATAAAGAGAGGGTTATTTTGGTTTGTAAAATTATTAGTTTACTGAGAGGAACCATAGCTGAATAGACTAACATATTTCTTTCAGAAGCAATGAAAATATTGATTAGATAAGATGATTATGGTTACGGAGCAAGAGTATATATGTGGGGATGGGAGGACCCCTAGGTGGGGGAGTGGACAGAGTACTAGGCCTGGAGTCAGGAAGGCCCATTCTGAGTTCAAATCTGACATCAGATACTTATTAGCTGTGTGATCTTTGGAAAGTCACTTAAAGCTCTGTGACTCAGTTTCATCGTCTATTAAAGTGAGCTAGAAAAGGAAAGGGCAAACCACTCCAACACCTTGTAAAGCCATACACAAGCAGCTTTCCAGAGGACTGCTGCTGTGAACAGCTTTCAAGGTTCTGATTACATAATATAATGAATTCTCTATTTATTCAATAACAGATCAGAGCAAAACATTCACAGAAAATCAAAATACAACATTCACAATCTTAAAATTTATCACAGAAAATCAAAATACAGCATTTGCTCTTTTGCGACTCAACAACTTACCATTAAAATGATATAATGGCAATTAATTTAAATTTGAAGACCCCTTTTTTGTTATGCCGTTTAATTAGGTAATTAGCCCTTATTAACTAAGGGCTAAGTACTTCTGTGAAAGAAACAGAAGGTGTGAATTCTATCTCCTGTTGCTGACATAACAGGAAATGGTTGGCTGAGATAGGAAGCCAATGTGTGAGTGTGTATTTAAGAAGAGTCCAGAGAAGAGACAGCCAGAATCAAGAATTATTACTCCTGGTGAAGGAAGAAGAATTATCCCAGCATCTGGGAGCTGGGCTGTTTGTGGACTGAGAACTGAGTTGGAGTTTTCTATGAGATCTGAATCTGGTGAAGGTTGAAGTTGCTGCCAAGAAGGCCACCTAGAAGGCTGAGGTTTCTTGCTGAGAAGGCAGCCTAGAAGGCTGAGGTTTCTTCTGGGTCGTAAGGCCAGCCAAACTGCTGGAGAACTGAAGAAGCATGACCAGGATAAGACTTTGTCTGTTTGTGGCTTGGTTGATTCTTGAGTTCCCAGTAACAGAAGTGGTGAAGGTTTTGAGATGTGCTGGACCCTGTGAACTTCAGTGTGTAGCAAGAACTGCCTGGAAGACTGGATGAGACTCTGGAAGCTGTCTGCCTCTGAAATTAGGTGACTGTTTGGTGGATTCATGTAGGAGCTGGGACCATGGAAGGGGATCCAGGGAATCTGACAGACCACCCCAGTCAAGATGAAGAAAAGGCCTCTCCTTGGATATTGAATGCAGTGATGAAATTGAAGTTTACTAGAGACTGAAGGGTGGAGGGGGCTTATGTAATTTTCTAATGATTGTATTTAGTGAGTAATGATACTTAGTGTATGATTGCTAGATAAGTGACTGATTAAGTTAGCCTATGATTGCCACATGAGTGGAAGATAGACTTGTATTGTGAACTGATTGAATGATTAAGCAAGGAGGCAAACCTCCTTAGGTATATGAGATGATTATTCTTTTGTTGTTTGTTCTTAATACTGTGACCACTTTGGTGAAAACTATATGGCCATCCTAATGTTAAGCTATTGTGAACACTAAATTGTGGTTGTCTGTGATAAGATGTGATGTTGTGAATATTATATTGTGATGTGTTGTGAATGTTTGCCTTGATTTGTTATGGAATAAATGGTGTGTTCACTATACTGTGTAATCAGAATCTTCTTTTTTAAACTTTTGTTTATTTTTAGTTTACATCATTCATTTCCATGAGATTTTGAGTTACAAATTTTCTCCTCATCTTTCCCCTGCCCAGCACCCCAAAACAGAGATCCCACTGTAGTAATAACAATCTTAAAAGCTGTTCACAGCATTCTTTTGGGAAGCTGCTTGTGCATGTCATTACAAATGGCCACATTGTTTTCACCAAAGTGGTCACATAGTTTTCAACAAAGTACATTCATTTAGTCAATCACAAAATCTTTAATTCAATTACAAAGTACAAAAGTCAAAGTTCTCCACCTCTAGTTCAAAGTAAATCATAATCTTCTTAGTCAGTACATGATAAGTCTTCCTTTAGCTTCACTTGAGACTGGCTCTCAGCTTTAATAGTACCTATTACATGGTCCCAGCTCCAACTGTCACCTGGGTTCAAAGGCTGGCAGCTCCCAGTTCCTTGTCCAGCTCCTTGTCCAGTTCTTCATCAAGTTCTCATTCCATATTGAAGTTCACAGTGCCCAGTCCACCTCAAGTCCTTCACTATTCCTGTTGCTGGAAAGACAAAATTTGACAGAGCCACAATAATATTCATACACATTGCTGGCACCATCCTCAATTCACTATCTGCCAGTGAAATCAACTCAGACCTCCCAACAAGGTCTGAGAAGTCAATACAAATCATCAAAATAGATATCACCATAGACTCACAAACAAGGTCCAAGAGGTCAGCACAAATCATCAGCAAAGTCCCAGGACCTCCAAAACCCTCCTCCAGGACTTCTGCAAACATACAAGCAGAAAATCCTCTTTCAGGGCTTCCAGTAAGGTCCCAGGGCTTCTGTACAAAGTATCACAAACAAACATCAACATAGACAGAGCAGACAAACAGAGTGCTGGGATATTATAAGTTTTCTCCTTCTAGACTCTGCCACCACAAGAGTCCTCTTCTCAGTTCTTTTGTTTCCAGCCTGGGATTCTCTTTATATATGGTCGTTAGCTCCTCCCCAGGAGTTCACAAGTTCTAGGGTTCACAAGTTGTGGGGTTGACACATTCTGTTTCTTAACAGACTGGATACAAGGCTCAAAAGAAACTTTAACTGAAACATGGTGTTAATTCAATAGCTGAAACAAGGAGTGAACTACTTCTGTGCTTGCCATTACATACCTTTGCCAAGAAAATCCTAAATGGGGTCACAAAGAATTAGACCGAACTGAACAGCAACAAGTAGGGGTTGGCAGAGCTGTATTCAAGCAGGAACAAGGCAGGTGTTATGAAGATGTGTAGAAAGAAGACAAGAAGACTTAGAAGATATGAGCTAAAGCTTTACATTTTGATAAGGAAGTTATAGGAACTTTCTCACAGTTAGAACTATCCAAATCTAAAAGAAGCTACTTTGATAGGTATTGAGTTCTCATTAACTAGATATCTTAAACAAAGTCTAGATGACTCCTTTTTGGGAATGTTGTGGGTTAGATTATTGTTCTGGTATGGTTTCAATTAAATGGCTGAGGTTCTGAAGATCCCATCAGCTCTAAATTTTTTTATTCTGGGTGTTGTCCACTTGCATGTCAGTAGATTTTTTTTATGATTCCATGGTATTCCATAAAGAAGAAATGGAGGAAGAAGAGGAGGAGGAGAAGGATGGGGGTGGAAGGCAGAGAAAAAGGGAGGAGAGAGAGAGAAACTGGAATTGAGAGAAGGAATTAATTTTCCGTTTGCTTGGGATATATCAACAGTGAGATGTCTCTTCTGCTGGTACCTCTTCCCAATACTGAAAGAATATGTATGGTCAAGGAAGAATACATTTCTTTTTAATAATGTTTTATTTTTATTTTTATTTTTTAATTTTAGTTGGTTTTTTTTTTTCTATTCTTGCAGCAGTTGCTGCATACTACCATGTGGTGGTAGTGGCTTTAAGGTGTTTTTCTTTTTCCCCAACTTGGACCATTATTAGACTGTTGGAATAAAGAAAAGTAGAATGTTTATATATTTGGGATCTGGTGAGTTTTTATATAAATCTAGATATCAAAATAAACAATTTGCGCTTTCTGTGATTTATATAATCTGTCACAGCAAAATGCTATATGTCAGGTTACCATACATTACAACCATATTTGCTCTGCTTATTCTGGATTAAAATACAACTTGTTAAATTTAAAATCAGCTGACTCTGCTTATTATGAGTTTTTTTTTGGGGGGGGGAGCGTGCTGCTTTCAAAACAGAGGTCTCACTAGAATAGACAGTTAATGACCAAACTCATTTCCATTGGAAACCTGACCCACATTTCAGGCATAATTGTCAATCTCTCTCCATCTTCCTTGGAAGGGTATTTTGCTTTGTTCCTCAATAGCAGTGATTTAGTTTTAAAAGCAAGGGATGGGCTCAAGAAATTGCTCTGCCATTCATAGTCTATATTTAGAATTCCTAATAAACTACAATTGTATAAACCTTGAAAAGGTTGCTACATTATTGTTACCTACATTCTACCTTTTCAAGCTTTCTGCAATATTTGTTAAATATTGGTAATGAAAGAGGAAAAAAAAAATTGACCTGTCTCTAAGATTTGTGCATTAGAAGAAAAAAAGGTTGGAAGAAATATTGAAGGGAAGGAAAAAAGAACAATGAAATGTTTAAAAGATAAACAGTAGCTATCAATATCAACATCTAGACTGTGTCAAGTGATGTAAAAATATGGTTTTATTTTTCAAAATGAATTCTTATGGACACACATGACTTAGAATCTGTTCTTTAAAATGCAAACAAAATGTATATTTCATTTAGTTATTCATTTTAATTTTTATGGGATAAATGTTTTGTTTACAAAGTCATATTTTTAAGTATTGAGGCTAAGCCAGCTCTGTATTGGTAAATGCTTAACAATTGTTTCTCTGAAAAGCATGACACACCTTTAAGTTTAATCTAAATTAACTTTGTCTCCATCAGATTCTTAAGTCTAGACAATGGAAAAGGAGGAGGAGGAAAAGAAATCCAGTCCTGTTTTGTTGCATTTACATTTGTTGAACTTACAACATCAAGCACTAAAACACTTCAAGACTTCCTAAATGAAATGAGTGATGAGAGAGATGATTATTTTTCTACTATATTAATAATCCATTTTAAATTAGGATCCAGATTTTTTAGTTCCTCATTCAGGCACCAGCCCCTACAAGAGTCAGTTAGCAAGTGTCTGAAGAGCATGGCTGATAGGGGAGTTTGCCCTAATCCTTAGGGTATATGCTCCTTGATTGTACACAGGACCATACCCAACTAGGACAACTTACTTCTATTTGAAGTGTAAACAGAATCTAATCTAGATGAATTCTTGCCCTGAGAGAATGTCTTTGTCTTTGTATACCTTGGAGTTTAGGGTGACTTAACTCATTAAGGAGAAAACCGGAGTGGTCTAGATGGAGAAAGATTTCTCTGTCCAGAATTCTGCAGTTGGCTAAATCTTAAGATTGAGCAGGAGGAGATAAAGAACTTTAGCCCACCTCCTCATTGATTGTTCACCAATCAGGGTTGATTTTCACTTGTCAGTGGACTCCCTTTCCCAAAGGTATTTAAAGCATTCAGTGTCTTCATGGTTTTGTCTTTCCTTACTAGAGAAATCACTGACTGCCAATTTATTGATTATTAGCTAGCTTACTAATAAATTAATTATTAATTACATAGAAACTCTATCTCTTGAGTTTTTTATTTGGCGAAAACATTTGGCCTAACCCTCCATATGGGAAAAAAAAAGTGGTTAAAAATGACTACTCTCCAAACAATGGAATAGATAGTCTACCAATAGCCCCAATACTTTATTACGTGTATTCTAGAAAGACGCTGATGACCAATGAACTGGGCCCAAAACTAAAACAGAGAATTAAAGGATAGATAACATTGGGAAAATGTGAAGTGCTTTTTAATAACTTCAGGCTTTTTTAAACCAAAGTTTCAACTTTTTTAACACTAATAATTCATTTGGTAATGCTATGCAACTTTGATGCAGGGAATACCAGCCTTCCCTAACTGAAGGATCATCAAAACTGCAATACAGAAACTCATAGTGATGTAAATTTTCTGTGAGAAGTGAGTTTTGGTCCTGTCTTTGTAGCCTCAGTACTGAGTATGTATCTAAAGAAGAGTAAGTGCTTAATGGGCAGCTACCTGCATGGTAGATAGAGTTCTGGGCCTAAAGTCAGGAATATGTGAATTCAAATGCAGTTTCAGAAACTCACTGTGTGACCTTGGGAAAGTCATTTAACCTTATTAGCCATTCAGACAGATCTAAAATGACTGAACAACAGTAACAAGTGCTCAATAAATATTTGCTTAATTAAATTGGGTTGAATTGGATGATTGTTATGAGTAGTCTGCAGAATATCAGCAATGAATAATTCCCTAGGAGAAGCAGAATGAAGTTATTTTCACAGAAAAATAGGACAAAAACATTGTGGGCTGTGCAGGAAATGGGGCTGAGGGATATGTGAAGGACAGCCCATTTTCTCTACTGGCATCCATATAATCGCAAGGAATTTAGAAGACAGCTCCCCCCACTCCCAAGACTTTGGATGTGCCTCCTCTGGAGGATATCTGAGAGGACAGGGACAAGAGCTGAATGAAATTCAAAGATATGGATGGGAATAGTTTGCTCTAGTGGAGGGAGTTCCTGATTTCATTAGATTACCAGTACATCAAAGTTGGGAAACATTATTTTTCTGGATCTTTTTCTTACCCCCTTCTACAACTTTTAGCTCCATAACAGTTGTCAATAAATATTATTTTTATTCCATTCAATAAATGTTTATTAATCATATACTATTTGAAATGAACTTTGAATCTCTGCAAAAAAACTTTACATATCATATTTTCCCCAAAATCTAGAGCAGTGAAAGTAAGCATGTAATGTATATTTATTGTTGGTGCCAATTATATATCACATGAAATTCACTGAAATAGATGTAATGGAGTTTATAAAAATCATGTCTGCTTTTTAAAGAAGCTTGTTTTCTATTTGTGGAGATCAGGCAGAAATAATTCCTATGCAGGACAAGAGAGATAGAAATATTATAAGGATACAATGGGGGCAAGGAATGGGTCTATGGAAGTTAGTAAAAGCAGAGAGCACAACATGAGCTGCACCACAGAGAGGCATAAATTGAGAGAAATTTAAGTATGGTGCAGGTAGAATAATCTAAATAGCTGCGGTGTTTAGAATAATTTTAATAAAACAAATAATTTGTTTGTAGGGGATTAGTAGGAGATAAGGTGGAAATAATTCATTAGTGCCAGACTGTGGATGTATTTGAATTCCAGGTTAAGGATATTGGACTTTATGTGAGTTATTTGGGATCCTGTGTATCTCCCATATCAACTAGTACAGAATGTTTACTTTGTATTTAATCAACACTGTTTTAAACTGTCGGGAATATAGAGATTGTGATGAGGCATTAAGAAGCTAGGAAAACTGAAAGAGTTATAAAATTATCACCTTTTAGCATATGTGGGATTTTTTGAAACTAAGGTTCATGGTCAGCTGTTTTCATCCGTTTAACCACCACATGTATTTCCACTAATTAACAATAACTAGATTAGATTAGATCAATTATTTATTTATGCCAGGAGCTATGCTAAATGCAAGGAATACAAAGACAAACTCTTAAGGAGTTGTGTGTGTGTGAGAAAAGGTGGAAAAGTATTCTAGAGAGTTGGGAGTACAATCAAGTTAGGGGTGAGTTCATGATAATGTGAATATTTCATCAAATACATATTGTAGGGAGGAACTCATCAATTAGAGGAGGAAGTTACAGGAATGTAGGCATCACCATAGTGAGTAATGCCAGATAAAGCATTTATTAAAGATGAACTATGTGTCAGGCTGTGTGCCAAGTACTGGGAATACAAATACAGCAGTGAAGAGGCACATAGCAGGCATAGATAGGCTTCAACAGATTGCAGGCAAAATACTTCATGTGTGAAGTGATATAAAGTATGTTAAATAATCAGATATATTAATACAGGAAAAACAATGACTTGAAGAAATGAGATTAAGGAATAACTGGTGGAGAATGACTCCACTGTTGTATACTCAATGTAAAAAGAAAGAAATCCCTAGGTATGGCTCCCTGGAGTGGATTCATGGAAGGACATGAGCACTGACAAGATTCATTCAGGATATGTAGGTCTAAATACATTGCAAACTATATCATTAGACTGAGCCCCCACAGATTCAACAAAATATTAATGTACATATTGGATTTAGTTTGAAATATCCTAACAATAATTAGAATGAATGAGTAGCAAAGAGATGGGGAACTCTCTTGGACATGTCTAAGATTGGAAAAGATTCTCTATTAGGATTTGGTTTGAGATAGATAATTGGAGAAATATCTGAAGAGAAAGGAATAAATTTTACTTTTACTATCTCTCAAAGTCTTTTACACCTCTAAAATTCTATGATTTTCTAGTTGTTACAAACCAATATTTGGGAAGTTCTGGCTTTCTATGGGTATGAATACTTGAACTTATAAAAATATAAGGAAAAGTTGAGAAATAATGAAATAAATAGGAAAATTTTGGTTATTCAATCACTAAAATAAGAAAAATTAGTTTAATAAAGAAATTATTAAATCTGATCCCATTATAGTATGTTTACTAAAAAAAATATTTGTAGTTAAAACAAAACATTTTTCTCCATCTGAAAGTAAAAGTGCGACTATTTGTAGAAGATGAAAAAAGGGGAAAACATCCTTTAAATATGTTAGGAAAGTGGAGGAAAGAGAACATGGATGGAGAGACAATTAAAAAGGACTAAGTATCACTATAGCAAAAGCAGGGGAGCACCTTGGCTCTGATTCATAGGTTAATGGGAAGATATGTTTGACTGTAGCCAAGAATGATCTTTCTGCAATACTGGACATAGGGAGCCCCATGAGGAGTAGGTTAATAGTGTAGTGATGGTTCTTTCAATTTATCAGAATTATTTTTTTAATGAATTGAGGAGGAAGAGAAATTAGGTTTATGGAGGCTATAATGTGAGCATTTACTTTAAAATTATGACAGCTTACATTGGTTCTAATATGATATCGTTGTTCCCACCTAATCACTTAGCAAAAGCACATTTTAATGGTGAAGGTTATAAATATAATAGATAAACCAGAGTTCCACTGGGAACAGGTATCCTGTAAGAACATTAAGTGACCATAATTTTTATCATTATTTCTGCCAAGAACCAGGAACATGAAGAACATATGCATATATTAAATTCAATAATTTCTTTGCTTAAGAAAAACTTTTAGATACACTGGTTTTCATTCCCCCTTATTTAATTTCAGAGGCAGGTTTTTACATTGTCCAAGAGTCTGCATTGAATTTTAGTTTTCACTATTTTTAAGCAGAGGAGTAAGAAGGGCAAAAAAAAAAGTTGAATGTACACTCCTTGAATATAAGGATTATTTAATTTTGTCTTCATATCCCCAGTGTTTGGCACAGAGGATTTCTCTTTCTAGCAGAGTCAAAGGACTTTTAAAAATTATAGTATAACATTTTCTATTGGGATCATTGAATTTGGAAACGATTAACATTTTTGTTCAATTGAATTGAATTACTTATTCTATAACTAGATTTATTCTTAGCATCCCCCAAGACCTACCACACACTCCAATTCAGTTAGCATGTCATGAATGAGAGTTGACAGCAAGACATTGGAATGATTCTCTCCTAATTTAGCTGCCACAACCATATTGCTACATTTGACTTTGCCCATGTGAGGAAATTTTCTGCAGATGACTTCCAGGCTAGAAATGATCAATCTACATTTATCATATCTACCTGAACTTACCAGTATCATAGCAATGGAGTTCATAATGCAGTGGCTGAATAAGAGAGAATAAAAACGTTTCATACTTCCAGTGTTATTAAAATGTGATACTTTTCATAATACTACCATCAAAACTCTCTATAGGACAGTGACCAGTGGTGAGCATATTACTTTTTCACTCATGGGATGCATCAAAGTTTATATTTTACTTGTAAATCTTGAAAAATAGTTTTGAAATGGTCAGGCGCTATTATCTAGTGGCACATATGGGATTTTGCATGAATTTTTATTACATTTAACTTAGTTTATACACAAGAAATTTACCACATAATGTGTGATCTGATGGGATTTTTTTTAGCTGCTGATGTTTGATTGATTAGACCATGGTAGTTGGCATAGATTTTCAAGTAGACTGAACTGACTTAATCAGCTGTGTTTGTCAGGTTTTCCTCTGGCTGCATGTAGCCATGACCTTACTATGAATGAATCAGGCAATCAAAGTTTCATATACCTTCTCAGCTGGGAGAAAAGTTAAAAACTATTGCATCCAACATCTACCTGAACAAGAATCCTCTCTGTCATAGCCTATGAGTGATTGTGCAGCCCTTGTCTAAAGAAATCCAATGAGGGAGAATTTGTTTTCTCCTTACTCAGCCCAATCTACTTTGCAAAGGCCTTTGTTGTTAGGAAGTATATTCCTCCTAATATACTCATAAATTTTCTGTTTCTACAAATTCTACCTGTTACTACCAAAGCTAAGCATAAAATTTCATAGTCACACAATAACTGGAACAACAAGTTTCATATCTAGATATTCAAGGAATAGCGAATACTGATTATCCACACCAAAAATTATTTATCAGAAAATTATTACACTGTAGAATATTTGGTTCAGAAAAAACACTCTGGCCTTTAACAATTTAAACATTTTAACATCAACATTTCTTCTCATGTAACAATATTTTCATTTTCAAGGTCATCTTAAATGTCAAAATCACACAAGCATTTATTAGCAAGTGACCACAGACTTTGGGGCATCCACAAATATATGTGCATATGCATATATGTATAAACACACACATATACATACATATGTATTAATTTCTCATTTTCCTATTTTAAGGAAATAGAGTAAAAAGAATGATTTTTATTCAAATAAAACTGCAAGAAATTGGTCAAAGCAGAACAAGATGATATTTGAAATGACTTTGGAATTATATACTTTATTCTTTTGTAGGTAAATGACAAAGTAATAGAAGGATGATATAAATTATATTAGTAGACTTCTAGAAAAAAGTAATAAATTTCAGTTATGAGGAGAAAA
>JAQQSU010015903.1:0-11061 GCA_028627135.1 Pseudochirops cupreus
GCTCTGGAGGCCTTTCGCCAGACTCCTTATCTCCCCCTTTCACAAATCCCACTCGCAGCTGCTGCTAATCTGCTCACCTGAGAGGCTCCTCCACTCCTCCCGTCCAGTCGCCCCCGGGGCACAGCCCCGGCTTCAGGCCAGGCTGGTTTTGGTTCGCAGTGCTGATATGGTTCCTCATAGCTGAGCTGACTTTAGTGGGAAGTATCTTTGTGTGCGTTTTGGAGTTCTAGGATTGGTTTAGAGTCCTGTTTTATGGGTATTTTGGGGTGGCTATGTGAGAGCTGCGATATGTTGCTACTGCTACACCGCCATCTTGGCTCTGCCCCCCTCCTATGCCTTTTCGTTATGAAGATGGCTTCTTGAAACTAAGGGTAAGACCTTGTAATTAGCCTTTTAAAATTTCATCTCGTTAGGTTTAGTCCAATATTTGGCCTGTCAAGAGTTTTCTTGGCCCTAACATCCTGTGTGTCAGTGATGCCTCCTACCTTTGTATCATCTATAGATCTAATAAAATACCATCTACCTATGCATTATCTGAATAATTGATTAAAATATTAAATAATATAAGGGCAAACACAGATCTCTGAGGCACTCCATGGAAAACCTTCAAAGTTGACATCAAACTATTCATGGCTAATCTGTAAGTCAGTCCATTCAACTATTTCCAAGTGCATCTAAATGACTGAGCCCACATCTAGCCATCTCTTCTGCAAGAAAAGTGTGTGTTTTTTAACAAACACTTTCCTGAAATCTAGGTAAAATATATCTATAGCAATCCTGTCATTTACCAGTTTAGAAATCTCATTTAAAAAAGGAAACATGGTTAGCCTTGATGGCCTATTATTGATGAAGCTATTCTGACTTTTTGTGATCACATATTCCCTCATCATCTCTTTAATATTACATTCTGGTATTTTTCCAGCAATCAAAGTTCAGATCTACTGGTCTATAGACAATAACCATTGTTTTCATTTTTTTTAAATGCCTTCTTCAGTCCTACAGTACCATTACCATTTTTATGACCTTTCAAATATCACAATGATACAACAACCACACAGCAAAAATTAAGCTGTAAGTTACCATTTTGCTTTATTATTTTTTTTAAAGAACTACAGCTTTGGCTAAAACTTACATACTTCCTACTTAAGTAATTTGCCACAGAATTGGTTCCTTATTATTTTAATTTTAGGCTTTTTACCTAAAAATTAATCATTCTCTATTTGTGTACACTGGAACAAGAAGCTGTTTTTATTTTATGTCTTGAGTAATTCTGGTAAGCAGAAGAACAGGTTATAATTGTAAAAGAGGTTGAAATGCCTCTGTGGGAAATTGGGCACAAACATTGACATGCCCAGAGATAATGCGTTTGATCACAAGAAGAGTTGTTCATTTAAATTTAATTGAATTTTAATTCCTCATGCTTCAAAACAAATTTCCATTGTTTTGCTTGATGTTATATTTTAAAGGTTGGCATACTTCCAGTTAATCAGATGTCTCCTATTAAAAACTCAAAATTAGTTTTAATACTTAGATGAGCTTTTTTTCTGACAGATTCACATTTTTCATCTTTTCTTCTTCAATCATTCCATAAAAAAAAACCACAATAGCAGATACTCAGACAGGAAACTTATTTAATAAACATGAAATGGACATCTTCTGTGGATTAATTAGAGTAAACTTCAAAATCTGAAAGCTGGCTATCATTTGGTTATTATATGAAGACAAAATAAATGTATTTATGTGGAAAGCTATCCTTACAGCATGTTTTTACAAAAATAAGTGGTTTTTTAAAAACTAAATCCTTAATTTTTCTGGGTTATATTTTTGGTTGGATACTTGTGAGAAAGTCTTCAATGTTCTCAAAAGACTTTTTACCTGTTCTGTGCTTTGCAGTATTTTGTTACTGACTAATTCACTGTATACTATAAAATCCTCTTTACAATATATTTGCATGTGCATATGTATTTGTAATAGTAGTAGCACAAGATCTGGCACATAGTAGGGCATTAATTAATGCACATTGATTAACTGGTGGTATGTGGCAGTGTATGCTCAGGGTGATGTTTGCCCGTGAAGGAGAACTATTGTTCCCTCTAGGCTGAACTCTGTCCATTCTTTGTATGTCTGCCTTTGGGCCCTAATTTTCTGCTTTACTCATAGTGCCCTTGACCCTGCCTCATAGGCTTGAAATTAAAAAAAAATTTTTTTTAAGTATGCAGTATGGAATAATGGGAAAGGGGGAAGTATCAGACTTGGCCCACACCAAGCTGCTTAACTTAGACTCTTTGTGTCCACACCAATCTGAGTGCACCTGTTTTCTCCTTTGGGGAAGCCATATAACATAAATTAGCAATATTTCTTTTGCTTGTGTTGAGCCCCTGGCTGGCAGTGCCAAAAAAAGAATGTCTCCCTCTATTTACCTGATCAACCACAGCCTCCCTTTTACCTGTCTTGGAAGAAAAACATACAAATCAATAGCACATTGGTAAACCATAATTTTATCTTAATACTGACTTTTTTAAGAGTGCATATAAAATAAGAATAAAAGAAACTGACATAAGCTTTGGAACAAACATGCTTTCCTGAAAAGAAAAAGGGAAAGGGAAGGGAGAAATGACAATACCATCTTGGATTTCTCCCTCTGGCAAGTTCAGCAAAATCAAGTTCTGCCCAGACATTCCTCTCAGCCTCAGAGTCCCATCTTTCTCTCATCTCTGCATCTCCCTCCCTGCATCCATGGCAACTGCTCACCACAGCTTCTGCAACTCTCATTTGGAAAGGCCATTGGGTCTCCAGTGAGGTTCTTGGCCCCTGGCCTCAACTAGAACATCCTCATGGGTGACTCATGGTCCCCTTGGTATCTCTGCCTTCACTAAGTGTCTCTGCCTCTACTAGCACTGACTGTAGCCTGGCTACAGTGTCATTCTGAGCTCCCTATCTCTTTGCCTCTCACATCATGTAACAAGTCTTCTCTCTTCAGAAAGAGAAAGGACTGAATTTTTAATCATAGTCTTATTGGTCTCCCAAGGCATAAGTAGAGAAGTACTAGTGAATCACCTAGTAATATCTCTATATACATACATACATTTTATGTATCTATACAGACATATGTATATATACAAAAGTATATCTATCCACATATAGTTTTGTATAGGTATGTAGTATATTCACAATATGCATGTATAATATATACATGCATATATGTAACATATATGAATATTGTATACTTATTTCTTATAGTTGTAAAACTCTGAATCTATTCACCATACAATGGGATTATTTTATTTCATTTTCTAGCATTTTTTTTTTTTAGGTAAAAAGACAGTAATGGCTAGGTTCTCAGTTTTCCATTTCAGACAGGTGACTTTACTGCTGAGTGAATGCATTATGCTCCTTCCAAAAGTGTTGAGAAACTATCACATTGTAGATGTGTTTCCCACTGACTTACTCTGACGTTGAAAACTCCAGAATATACTGTAAGCGATGTCATTTTTAAACATAGAATCAATTGTCTGGAGAGGGAAATTGAGATCAGAGACAAGTCAAAGAAAGAACACCTACTGTATAGAAATTCAAATATCCACCAAGACTGCACAATGCAATTGCTCAAATTAGACTCCCAATTCACAGGCAGAAAGATGGTAAATTATACTCTTGGTTCACAAAGAAAAATCAATCCAGAGAAGATGTACTGATTTACATAGTTGATATGGCATAAAAAAAAAAACCCAAGCATGGAGAGAACATAGTTTTTGACACAAAAATGCAGGTAGGGAATAAGATTTGTACCAGACAGATAATGGACAAAGGGTTGCTCAAAATGAGAATTGATAGCGAAGGAAATGGCCTTTTGGAGTGGGAGGAAAGTTGCCAATATTCCATCTGTGTGATAGGCTGAAAACGGCCTCCACGAAAATTCCAGGGGGAAAGAAAGCTGCTTAAAGGGATTCATTAGGCTCAGTAATGACATCCAGAGGTGACCATAAACTTGTGAAGAGGGTCTATCACTTAGTGCTGTCTTATTACAACCTGGATCCTCGGTGTTATGCAATTTTCCATTCCTTTAACAGATTGGACAAGCATGCTTTGATGTGCCTTTTATTAATTTTACCAGGTTTTAAACTGTCTGAACTATAGTGAACTGCTGTAATGTATCAACCTGCTCATTACAGCTCTTGTCTCCTCATGGTTTCCAGGGAATGAATGAAAGAGCTAAGAAATTGAAATATGTGCTATTGTTATACTCTCTGAATGGGCGAGATCTGTGTATGTATGTGGGGGGGCATCTTGGGCTCATTTCTTGAAAGCCTAAATCTATCCCCTCCATTTTTGATCAGGTCTAAGGCAGAGAAGGAGGGAATAAGCATTTATGGCATCTACTACGAACCTGACACTATGCTAACTGCTTTTTACAAATCCTAATTCATTTGAGCCTCACAACAATCCTGTGAGGGGATTAAAAATACTCTTTATTTTTTTATTTTATTCTTTTTCTTTCCTAGTGCTGACAAAGAAATTTTGCTAAAGGTGGCGGTACTTCCCAGTCATGGAAATTTCAGTTCCTTTGTTGTTGGGTTTTTTTCCCTCCCACTGAAACAACATGGTGGTGCTGGGGTGTAGAATCAGGTGATCAGTTTGAATCCAGGTTCTGATACGAATTGTGTGGCCACATTTAATCTCTGCCTCAATTTCCTCATCTATAAAATGGGGCTAATAATACTCGCGCTACCTACCTCACAGGGTTCCTTGAAAACCCACAAAAATGTGAATCATATGTGAGCTGGTAAAAATTGGTTTGACAAGAATGACACCCACCCCCTCATTTCAGCCTCTTACCGAAATGATACTGTTAGGATGGATTGTTCTACTTTCCTGCTCTTCATTCCTACTTCTCTATCACACATTACTTCATCTTTATTACATAATTTAGAAAATACTTTCTTTTTACTATTGTTGTTCAACTGTTTTCGATCATATTCAACTTTCATGACCCCATTTGGGGTTTTCTTGGCACAGATACTAGAGTGCTTTGCCATTTCCTTTTCCAGCTCATTTTACAGAACAGGAAACTGAAGCAAACACCTTGGTTAAGTGACTTGCCCAGGGTCACATAGCTAGTAAGTGTCTGAGGCCAGATTTGAACTCAGGAAGATGAGTCTTCCTGACTCCAGGCTCAGAACTCTATACTGCATCACCTAACTACTCTCAGTTTTTTGTTTTTGTTCTGCTTTTTGCTTTTTGGAAGGGGGAAGGCAGGGCAATTGGGGTGTTTACAGCACAAGGTCACATGGCTAATAAGTGTTAAGTGTCTGAGGCCAGATTTGAACTCAGGTCCTCCTGATCCCAGGGCCAGTGCTCTCTTCACTGTGCCACCTAACTGTCCCTATGCTCAGTTTTCCATTCCTTTAACAGATTGGATATCCTATTGGATATCGAATATCCACTGATAACATTTTTGTTCTTTGTCTCAAATGTTATATAAACACTAAAGGGCTCCAGTCTTTCAACTGGAGGGGGAACACCTTCTGTCCCACGTTCTGCCCACTCTGGGCATAGAGGCTGCACATTGTGACTATTCCTAACAACAGTTGTTCTCTTCCTCCGTTTGTAAGTAGCAATAAAGTTTGTTGAAGTTATTTCTGTGTAGGGTGATGCTTTTTATCTGGACTCTCCTGTACTACATTATATTTTCAAGAACCTCAGGCAGACCTTTTGGTTGTGTGGGTGTATAGTAACTATAGAGTCATAGACTCAAAAGGTAATATTAACCCCAACACCACCACCACTACCATCACCACCACCACCATATTTATGCTCAAGGTCAGGGACTGACATCCTAGGAAATGAGTTAATAAGAGTTCATCCATCTATAATGGAGGACCTTAACCACCTGATTACTATTTAATAGTTGATCTTGAAGCCTTGCCAAGAAAAAAATTTCTAAGTTCCTTGGAGCTGCTTTATCTCACCCAAAAATCCACAGGAGTTGTCAGTGCAGAGAAAAGACAGCAAATTAACCATCCTGGCCAGCAAATCACTCTCAGCACCTTCCTTCTATCTTATGATAGTGATCACAAGATTTCAACAAAGTTAAAAGTGGTCCTTCATGAAGAAAAAGTTGGGGATATATAATCTGGAGGAAACCTCTCCAAAAGTAGCCCATAACTAAGATGAGACAGTCAGAAGTTTGCCCCAGGTACTGAATTTGACTCATTTAGCATATAGAAACTATTTAGTTTAGCAACTAGCTAGAACAATTGGCTAAATAGAAGCCACCAGATATTGTTCTTCCCGCTGACAATGCCACAGATGAGTCCTAGTCTAACCCCTACGTTGGTCCTTGTGTTCTGAGATTCACGGTATCTCACTAAGGTCTTCCTGCCAATCAGTCCCACTGAAACTGAATCTGTCTTACTAATTTCCCTTGGCATAATTTTATGGAATTTTCTCTGGCTACCAGAACTGCTGGTGCCGGTCTTGTTCATTGTACATCGTAATTAAGAGTTAGTTAAATTATAGTGTAGACTCAGGAAGCAGCCAACCTAAAAATCTAAGTAATAAAAAATAATACATAAATTTGAGACTTGTACATGTTATAAAAGGGTAGCTAGGTGGTGCAGTGGATGGAGCACTAGGCCTGGAGTCAGGAAGACTCACCTTCCTGAGTTCAAATCTGGCCTCAGGCACTTACTAGTTGTGTGACCCTGGGCAAGTCACTTAACTCAGTTTCCTCCTCTGTAAAATGAGCTGGAGAAGGAAATGGCAAATCATGCTAGTATCTTTGCCAAGAGAACCCTAAATGGGGACAGAAAGACTCAGACGTGACTGAAAAATGACTGAGAAACAATGTGTTATGAAAGTCCATTTGATTGAAAGAAGGCAGTGGTATAAGAGCAAACACAAACAAGAAGGAGGTCTAGAATAAGGAACGTTTCAGAATTACAAGGATTTATCCAGCATTCTAAGCAAAACTGGGTACTCGGACCCTGCACTAGTCCCTGTTATTTTAGACAGAAACAGCCAGAGAACAGATAAGAGCAATCAGTCTGCCACAACTTGGTAGAAATATTCCTTCAAAATATCCAACTCCCTTTGTTCTCACTCAGCTGTGTCAGGCATTATACCAAGTATTGGTGATACACAAAGAAAGGCAAAAGGCAGTTTCTGCCCTCTGGGAGTTCATAATCTAATGGGGGAGACAACACATAAACTGATATGTCCAGAGAAGTTATGCAGAAGACAAACAGGAAACAGCAAGAAGACAGAAGGCACTAGCATGGAGAGCGACTGGGAAAGGTCTCTTTTAGTGGGGTTTTAGCTAGGATGGAAAGGAAGCCAGGGAAACCAGGAATTAGTCTGTTCTAATTCTATGCTTATCAATCCTCCTTCAATAAATCACTCGAAAAAAGAATTTATCAAATGTCTTCTGTATGCCAGGCACTGTGCCATTGAGAGCTCATTAAAGGTTTTATACAGCCAGAATAGGGTACCTGCTGTACGTGAATCAATTGTGTTTCTGACTCACAGTCTCATATAGGTTTTTAATTCATGCTTGTTGATTGATTGATTGATTGATTGGCTGGTTAGTATGTTGGTTGGTTGGTTGGTTGCAAAAATGGGCCATTTTCCCAGCACTTGACTGTGGAAATTCTAAATGGAAATTAGGAATTATAAGAGTCAGAAAAGTGAGGAGAGAGCATATCCTAGGCATGGAAGACAGTCTAAGCAAAATAAGAGAGACAGGAGAAGGATTTTCATATATGGAGAATAGAAGTAGGTCAATCTGGTTTTATTTTTTACTCTGAATTTAATATTAATTAAAATATTTCCATATCCATATCCATAGTATAACAGAAGAAAAAAATATGAAATCATGGGTTTCTATTATATATAGCTTGCCTTTCTTTTAAATATAATAAATTCAACTTGTAAGTTTCAAAGTTCTCCTTCTTATCTATGATTTTATCTGAAGTAGGCAAGCTCAATAGAAACATAAAATCCATAAAAGAGAATATTGTGCCATTGATCCTGGAAGATATATATATATATCCCTTCCACATTGTGACTTTCCCCATCACTGTTTCAACATATTGAGGGTCAGCATAAGAAATTACTGCAAATGTGAATTTGGGGGAAGTTTTGTGTAACCTGTAGTATTTTTACTTAACATCAACCTACATATAGCCTATGACCAAATACTTAACCCAAATCTTACAATAAGGTGCTGTAAATGCCCCGTAAAAGAAAATGAAAAAATTCAGATCTCTTATCTTTTACAAAGGGGGGGGGAAGGAGTCAACAGATTTTACATGGATTTCCCAATAGCAAAGGTTCCATGCTCTAATCCCCTTGAAGTAGAAGGGATAACTATAAAAGGCTTAAAAAGCCAGAAGAACTTATACTCTAGATTAAAGGAAAGAAGGAGCATCTTGAACAAGTTAGACTTGTGCTTTAGCTTAATGAAAAATGGATTGGGTAGGGGAGAAACCTGAAGAAGGAAAATCAATGATATCAATAACTCAGACCAGAGATGTCAAGGGCCTAAAGTTGGATGGTGACATGTGAGTGGAGAAGAGATAGATATGAGATATATTGTAGAGCTGTGAGATATCGTGTTGTATATTGGCAATAACTTGTAAATTGACTGGTTAGGAAGGGTGAGTAGGAGTGGGGAAGATGACTCTAAGGTGGAAAATTCAGGTGATTGGAAAGACAATGGTTCTCTCAACAATAATTGGTAAGTCAGACAGATGAGTGTGATCAAAGGAGAAGATGGTAGATTCTATTTTGGACTTGTTGGGGTGCCTATGAGACATCTAGCTGGTCCTTCCTATAAGCAGTAGAACGTTCATGGCTGGAATTCAGGAGATACTAAGACTGGATGTTTAGATCTGGAAGTAGTCTACATAAAGATGTTAATTGGACCGATGAGAACTGATGAAATAATAAAAAAATAGGCTTGAGAAAGAAAACAAAGCAGATGTCAAGTTCCTGGAGACTTAATGGGACCAAGTCCAGGGCCATGTTCTTCATTCATTGGTCAGAAAACCTCTGTTCCAATGATGAATATATTAATTTCCTTCTGCTTAGGAGGAAACAGAATAAACCTTTATATAGAGTCTACTTCCTGCCAGATGCTATACTAAGCATTTTACAAATGTCATTTTATTTGATTCTTACAACAACCCTTGCAAGGTAGGTACTAGAATTATGACCATGTTATAACTGAGGAAACTGAGATGACCAGAGGTTGAGTGACTTGCCCAAAGTCACACAGCTAGTAAGTGTCTGAGGCTAAATTTGAACTGTATCACCTAACCATCTTCTGCTCAGTAGAACAAGTGATGTAGAAGATCACTAGTGCTGGGAAAATCACAAGTGTTTTCAGGAGAAACAAGTCTCTGGAGGCTGGATAAACCTGGGTCCCAAGATCAAATTATGTATCTAATAAGGCAAAATTCAGTCATTTACCCAGGTAAGCAAACAGAGATCTAAGGACAGTAAGCGAATTGCTCAGAGTCATACAGGTAAGTAGGCACAATACAAATTTCTATTCTCTGATGACAAATCTAGTATCTTTTCCACTATGTCACCTAGCCTAAAATAATCAGTGATTATTGGGCAGTTTATGGCAAAACTGAGATAAAATATAGGACAGGTAAGAGGAAGATAACCCATTCATTTTACACTATCAGAAGCTGTTTATTTTTTTTCTAATGAGTGACTTTTGCCTGCTCTGATTTTTGTGACTTTGGGGACGGGGGGGGCGGCGGGGACGGGAGAACTGTAATTTCATCTGTATACAGAGCTCAGTGTAGAAATTGCCTCCACTGATATGTTAGCAATTGCTCTTGTCTTAGGTAGGTAGGTGACAGATAAATAAATGCTGGATAATAGAAAGATTGATAGAGCAAGTGAGTATTTATAATTAAGTTTATTATTAAGCAAGCAATTACTATGTGTCAGGCACTGGGCTAAGAACTGAAGAAACAAATATAAGAAAACAGTATTTCCTAACTCTTAAAGATCATACATTAAAGTCGGGAAGACAAGGGGCAGCTAGGTGGTGCAGTGAATAGAGCACTGGACATGGAGTCAGGAGGACCTGAGTCCAAATTTGACCTCAGGCACTTACTAACTGTGTGACCTTGGGCAAGTCACTTAACCCCAACTGCCTTGCCTCCCTCTCCCCCTCCAAAAAGACAAAAAAAAAAGTTGGGAAGACAAAACATAAAGGGAAACTAGAAAGTGGGGATTCTGTGGGGATTGGGTGGGGGTAGTGAGATAATAGGCAAATCTGCTAGCAAGAAGTGAAGTCCAGGGGGCAGAGCCAAGATGGCAGCATAGCAGCAGCAACATATCGCAGCTCTCACATAGCCACCCCAAAACACCCATAAAACAGGACTCTAAACCAATCCTAGAACTCCAAAACGCACACAAAGATACTTCCCACTAAAGTCAGCTCAGCTATGAGGAACCATATCAGCACTGCGAACCAAAACCAGCCTGCCCTGAAGCCACAGCTGTACCCTGGGGGCGGCTGGATGGGAGGAGCCTCTCAGGTGAGCAGATTAGCAGCAGCTGCGAGAGCGGATTGTGAAAGGGGGAGATAAGCAGTCTGGCGAAAGGCCTCCAGAGCAGAAAAGTAAAAGGCAGAGGTTTTGCACCCGCCTCTGCTTTGCAGCTTCCCGCCTGCGGCCTGCAGATAGCAGGGGGACTTAGTGATTGTTCTCAGGCCAGAGCTCTCGCATTGAATGGCCTGGATCCGGATCACCGTCTTGGGCCGCGGTCTTACAGTCTTTATTATCTGGTCAGCCGGAAGTATTTAGGAAGACTCCCAGCATCTTCCTGAGAGCTATGGCAGCCAGGAGGACCCCAGCAATTTGGGACAGAGCTTTCCCTTCTGGAAGCAGAGCTCCACAGAGATTTAAAAAAAAAATCACGGTCTGAAGAACCATGAGTAAGAATAAGCATGAGAAGCAAAGTAAGAACAGCTCCCAAACCCTTGATTCCTTCTTTGGGGAAAAGAAAGATCATGGGAGAGAGAGGGAGGAGGAGAGC
>JAQQSU010015904.1:0-11061 GCA_028627135.1 Pseudochirops cupreus
TAAGTTCTAGATTCTTTCTCACCCTCTCTCATCACTCACCCCCACTGGAAGGACAAGCAATCAAATACAGGCTGTACATGTGTAATTACGTAGAACCTCTCCACAGTGGGCATATTGTGAAAGACTGTTTACATGTCCCTCCTTCCTATCCTGCCCCCCCATTCCACTCTCTACCCTGTCCCTGTACCTGTCCCTCTACAAAAGTGTGCATTTCCATCAACCCTCCCCTCCATCATCCCACCTCTCATCCCCATTCCCCCTACTCTCCTGTGTGGCAAGATACCCAGTTTAGAGTTTATGTCATTCCTTCCCTAAGTCAAGTTCAGTGAAAGTAAGGTTGACACTTTCCCTTTTGCCTTCCTGTTCTCCCCCTTTATTGTAACAATCATTCTTTGCCTCTTCCATGAGATGTTCAACCCCATTCTATCTCTCCCTGTCTCCTCTCAATCTAATCCTCTCTCACCTCAGGATTTCACCTTTTAGAATATTGTCCCTTCCTATTCAATTGACCTTGTGCCCTCTATATATTCATATATACACATACTCAGATATGTGCTTGTATGTATATATAAACCCTCTTATATAGATATATGTGTATGTATATGTATATATAAATTTGTATTCCCTTCACCTATCCTCAAACTGAGAAAAGTTACATCAGTTACAATCCCCCGCCCAAGACTGGGATCTGGATCCAGGCCACTCAATGTGAGAGAACTTTTCCATGCTGGCATGTAAATAGTTCAACTTTGATAAGTTCCTTATGATTACTTTTCCATGTTTATCTTCTCATGCTTCTTGTGTTGGAGTGTCAAACTTTCTTTTCAGTTCTGGTTTTTTCAGCAAGGATGTTTGAAAGTCCTCCACCTCACTGAATGACCATATTTTCCCCTGGAACATTATACCCAATTTTGCTGGGTAGGTGATTGTTGGTTTTACTCCTAGCTCCCTTAATCTCTGGAATATCATACCCAAGCCCATTGATCCCTTAATGTAGAAGCTGCTAGATCCTGGGTTATCCTAATTGAGTTTCCACAATATTCAAATTGTTTCTTCCCGGCAACTTACAACACCTTCTCCTTGGACTGGGTATTCTAGAACCTGGCTATAATATTTCTAGGAGTTTTCTTTTGGGGATCTTTTTCAAGAGGTGATCGGTGAATTCTTTCAAGTTCTATTTTGCCTTCTTCTTCTAAAATATCAGGGCAATTTTCCTTGAGAATTTCTTGAAGGATGCTTTCTAAGTTCATTTTTTGATCATGGCTTTCAGGTAGTCCAATAATTTTTAAGTTGTCTCTTCTGTATCTGTTTTCCAGGTCAGTGGTTTTTTAAAGGAGATATGTCACATTGCCTTCTATTTTTTCATTTGTTTGGATTTGTTTGATAGTACCTTGATTTCTCATAAAATCATTTGCTTTCATTTGCTTGACTCTAATTCTGAAGAAATTATTCTCTTCAGAATGCTTTTGAGATTCTTTTTCCGCCTGGCAAAGTTGACTTTTTAAGGCATTCTTCTCCTAATTGGCTTTTTGGGCCTCTTTTGTCATTTGAGTTAATTTATTTTTAAGGTGTTAATTTCTTCAGTCATGTTGTTGACTCTCTTTTCATGATTTTCTTGCATCATTCTTATTTCTCTTCCCAATTTTTCTTCCACTTCTCTCATTTGGTTTTCAAAATGTTTTTTAAGCTGATCTCTAGCTTTTAGGCAATCTTCATGTTTCTTGGAAGCTTTTAGTGTGGGAGTTCTGCCTGCATTGTCATCCTCCCTTTCCCTGTTTTGATCCTTCTTTTCCCCAAAGAAGGAATCTAGAGTTTGGTTACTTGTTCTTACTTTGCTTCCTAGGCTTATTCATGGCTGGCCGGTCAGTGAAAAAAAATTTTTTTTTAGCTCTGTGAAACTCTGCTTCCAGAGTGGAAAGCTCTGTCCCAAATCGCTCAGGTTTTCCCAGCTGCCAGAGCTTTTAGGAGGCTGCTGGGTCCCTCTGCAACGCTAGCTCACTGAAAAAAGAAATCGTCAGGAACCCTGCCCAAGACCGCGATCCGGATCCAGGCTGCTCAACATGAGAGATCTTGGCCTCTGAACAACCAGTTAGTCCCCCTGCAGTCTGCAGGCTGGGAGCTCTGAAGCAGCAGTGTGGAGGTGGGTGCAAGACCTCTGCTTCTGTGGCCTTGCCCTGGCGATGGTTTGGCCAGACCTGCTTTTCTCCCCGGATTTAGCCAAGCTCCACTAACCTAATTCTGGGAACTGCCACAGCTGCCACATATCTGCTCTCCCAAAGCTCCAGCCAGGGCTGAGCTCCTCTCATCCAGCTGCCTCCAGGGCAAAGCTATGGTTTCAGGCTGGGCTGGTTTTGGCTTGCAGAGCTGAGATGGTTCCTCATAGCCAAGCTGACTTAAGCAGAAAGTGTATTTCTGTACGTTTTGGAGTTCTAGAATTTTTTAGAGTCATATTTTATGGGTATTTTGAGGTGGCTATGTGAGAGCTATGATATGTTGCTGCTCCTATGCTGCCATCTTGGCTCCGCCCCCGAGATTCCTTTTTTTTGGAGATAAAAAGGATTAAAGCATGGAATAGGAAGAAGACAACACAGTCAAAACTTCTACACCAAAAGCTTCCAAGAAAAATGTAAACTTGTTACAGGCCATAGAGGAGTTAAAGAAGGGTTTTAAAAACCACATAAGAGAAGTGGAGGAAAAATGAGGAAGAAAATTAAAATAATGCAAGAAAATCATGAAAAGAGAGTCAACAATCTCACTGAAGAACCTAACACCTTAAAAATAGATGAACTCAAATGGCAAAAGAGGCACATGAAGCCAAGGAGGAGAAAAATGCCTTAAAAAGCCAAATTTGCCAGATGGAAAAAGAATCTCAAAAGTTCATTGAGGAGAATAATTTCTTCAGAATTGGAGTGGAGGAAATGGAAGCAAATGATTTTATGAGAAATCAAGACACTATTAAACATATCTAAACAAATGAAAAATTAGAAGGAAATGTGAAATATCTCCTTGAAAAAAACCACTGACCTGGAAAATAGATTCAGGAGAGACAATTTAAAAATTAATGGACTACTTGAGAGCCATGATCAAAAAAAGAACTTAGAAAGCATCCTTCAAGAAATTCTCAAGGAAAATTGTGCTGATATTTTAGAACAAGAGGGCAAAATAGAACTTGAAAGAATTCACCAATCATCTCTTGAAAAAGATCCCCAAAAGAAAACTCCTGGGAATGTTATAGCCAGGTTCTGGAATTCCCACATCAAGGAGAAAATACTACAAGCTGCCAAGAAGAAACAATTTGAATACTGTGGAAACAAAATCAGGATAACACAGGATCTAGCAGTTTCTATACTAGGGGATCAAAGGGCTTGGAATATGATATTCTGGAGATCAAGTGAGCTAGAATTAAAACCAAGAATCCTGCCCAGCAAAATTGAGTATAATGTTTCTGGGGAAAATATGATTATTCAATGAGGTGGAGGACTTTCAAGCATTCTTGCTGAAAAAAAAACAGAACTGAATAGAAAATTTGACATTCAAATACAAGAAGCATCAGAAGGTAAACATGGAAAAGAAATCATAAAGAACTTATTAAATTTGAATTATTTATATGCCAACATGGAATAATGATAATTGTAACTTATAAAACTTTTCTCAGTATGAGGATAGGTGAAGGGAATATAAATGTGTGTGTGTGTGTGTGTGTGTGTATACACACACATACACATACATATATATGTATATATGTGCATATATGTATATATATACATATATGTGTATATGTATGTATTTGTGTGAACATACACATATGTCTATATAGGAGGATAAATATATATATGCTTATCAATACATATCTTAGTGTGTGTGTATATATGTTTACATAGACAGAGGGCACAGGGCCAATTTAATAGGGAGGAATGATATCTTAAAAAGGTGAAATTGACAGGAGGGAAAGGAATAGAATGAGAGGAGACAGGGAGAGACAGAATGGGGTTAATCATCTCTTATAGAAGAAGCAAGAGATAACTGTTACAATGGAGGGGAAGAACAGAAAGGCCAAAGGGAATGGATCAACCTTACTCTCATTGAATTTGGCTTAGGGAAGGAATAACACATTCTAAATCATGTACTACAGGAGAGTAGGGGGTATGGGGATGAGAGAGGGGATGATGGAGGGCAAGGGAGAGGGGGGAGGGTTGTTAGAAGCACACACTTCTCTAAAGGGACAGGGACAGATTAGAGAATAGAACAAGGGGTGGTGGCTGTATAGGAAGGAGGGAAATATTGTCAGTCTTTCACAATATGTCCATTGTGGAGATGTTCTGCATAACTACACATGTACAACCTGTATTAAATTGCTTGTCTTTCCAGTGAGGGTGGGTGATGAGGGAGGAAGAGAAAGAATCTAGAATTTAAAGTTCTACAATCAAATGTTAAATGTATGTATGTATGTATATATATATATATGTATGTATGTATGTATGTATGTATATGTGTGTGTGTGTAAATATATATATATATAATTATTAATAATTACATGTAACTAAGATATTAAGATATACATGCATTGGGGTAGGGAGATCCATCTTGTCCTATTGGAAAGTCAGAGGGGTTATGGGGGAGGACATAGGAGAACACAGATTGGGAGAGAGGGTATATAGTGTGATTGCTGTTTTAGGGTGGTGGGAAGGGGAAAGATGGGTAGAAAATTTGTAACTCAAAGTCTTGTGAAAATGAATTATGTAAATTAAAAAATAAACAAAAATTAATTAAAAAAAAAGAAAATAGCTCCATAAAAAAATAAAATCAGACTAATGGGAAAAGAGACAAAAAACTCACTAAAGAAAACAACTCTTTAAAGACATCAGAATACTCTAAATGGAAAAGGAGTTACAAAATTTAAATGAAAGAAAAAAACTTCTTAAAATACTCCTAGAAACAAAACTGATCAAAATAGAAAAAGAGTTACAAAGCTCATTGAAGAAAATAATTCCTTAAAAATGAAATTTGGACAAATTCATACAGGTGTATGTATACACACACAGACAGACACATTATATATAGTATTAAAATTAATACATAATATTTTTCTAGAAATTAAAACATTCTTATTTAAGAACCCGTTTTACAGGTTGAGCAAATAAAAAATGAAATATGTCTTTAGAAGTAATATTCTTTCTTTATGCCCTGTAAGCTATGCTTATATTAACTTCCTTTGAACTACCATTAAAAATTACCATTGGAAATTTGATATAATAATAGGGTCTACCTCATACAAAGAAAACTATTGATGTTTTACAAGCTAACTCCCACTTACCCTCAAAGGGAAGAGAAAGCAATAGTAAACTCAGAAACATAAATCTTCTTGATTTCAGGTCCAGAACTCTACTCACTGCTTTACCTAGCTACGCCAAGCTCCATTTCTATGCTACCCTTAATATAACATGTTCATGGAAGTACCACCCTATGGTACATCGTCTTTTCAAGTTATGTAATGGAAACTATCACCCTAGCTCATTTTTTATCATTTACTCAACATACTAGTAGGAGTATTAATTAGAGATCTTTAAACAAAGCACACAATTTAAAAAGGCTCCAAACTGTACTCATCTTGAGTTCAAATCACATCCATTTTCAGTTGTTACAACATTGAAATTAGACCTTCCAATGTATAAAAACTTGATAATACTGTTGAAAGTCTAGAGGACACCATTAGAGTATAAGGTAGCTTCAAGGGCATAGATTTATCTGGTGTTCATTCAGCCTTGACAAAGAAAGATTTGAGTATTTTTTTTCCTTTTGTCTAATCATTAGCCATTTGAAAATTAGTGATATACTTCAGTCCTTTAAAATGATACTGAAAAGTTAACTTGGGACTCAAGATGCCATAGCAGGGAGCCCCAAAGCCAATGGATATGACTTTAGAGAAGGGCTATAAGATGATTTGAAAGATACAGTGACAAATACGGTGATACAAAGACAGAAAGGAGAGAGGGGGAAAAAAAGTAACATACTAGAAAGAGAACTCAACTGGAAATTAGGAGACTGAGTTTCACCTGCCACTCACTAGCTAGATGACCCTGGGCAAATCATTTAACTTTTCTGTTGTCTCAAAATCAACTATTCCTTAATGTAATTCACTTTATGCAAAACAAACAAACAAAATTTTCCCTAACCGAGCTTTTGATTTTAGTTAAAGCTCATGCTCAAATGTCTTACTCTTCTATCTTAAGTCTTCATACAATGCTGCTATAGGACTGTGTACAGCAATTGAGATACCTTAAACAGCTATGAAAGATGGGTAATATGCTGAGATGAGTATTGAAAAGGAAGAACAGAGTGGACTGAATTGCATGGAAGGGAGAGACAAGGTCATATTGATATAGATTTCTTCTGTTACAGCTAGGACACAGTAGACCCATAATAAATCTTTGCTGAATGCAGAATAATCTTATCACTAAAAAACTGAATTTTTGGATGGTCACTAATAGCCCATAACAAAAAAACATATTATTTATGTCAACAATTTCTTTCTACTATAAGGGGAAAGACATTTTTTTTGTTGTCCCCAAATCATTTGAGCATTAGTCGCCAAATAAGTTTTTTTTTATTTCCACTTACATTATATATTCAGATCTTTGGTTAAACCTATTTCCACATTGAGAAATTGTTTTATACATTCTTTTTATGGGGGGAGGGGCAGGGAGGTCTTAGGTGGGGAAGGTGATATGTAAAAGAAGGAGGACAGGGTGGGTGTTGGGATGCGGTGTTGTTTTTTTTATTTTTTACAAGTAGGGAATTCCTGGTGAGTTCACCTCTCTCTTCCAATGTAGACTGTCAATTTTTTCTAGAAGTTATTGTCATAAGAGAAATGCCTGAGGAACTCAACATGGTAACTTACTTGCCCAGGGTCATAAAACTAGAGGTGAAATTTGAACTCAGGTAATCCTGATTTCAAGAATAGTTTTCTTGCCATTATGGTGTGCTCTCTTTCTCTCATATTCATATATTAGAAAATCTATTCTGTCTATTAATATTCATGTAGATGAACCTCTAAGTAACTAAGTAACTAAGAACCTTAGATGAGCCTCTAAGTAACTACAAAGTAAGCAAATTTAAAAAATAAAAACATTTTCTTATCCTTAGAAGTAGCTAGGTAGCATTGTGGAGAGAGCATTGAACATGAGACAAGAAGAGCTGAGTTTGAATCCTACCTCAGATATTTACAGCTATGTGACTCATGACAATTCACTTAAATTCCTCCCTATCATTTTCCACATCTGTAAAATGGAGATAATAATAGCCTCACATGGTTATTAAGAGTATCAAATGACATACATGTAAAGCATTTTGAAAACCTTAATGCATTTTTGTAAATCTTATCTATGATTATTATTATAGTCCTTATAATGGCAGAATATTGCTAAGTTCAGGTCCTCCTACAAGATTCAGTGGAATTTGTAGACTCAATTAATGCTCTCCTTTGTAAAGAAAGATGAAGCTTCTCATCCACCATTAGTAGGACATGAACTTGAAATTGTGTTCCCAGCAGTAGTGATGGATTTCTGATAGTTAACAATACGCACTACAATTTCTTACCTAGTACTCCTTGGGGCCAACGTGACTCATTTGTTAGACAACTAGTTATGGTCAGGGGGCAACCTGCGAGCATGGAATGGTGTGTGGCTAAGCAGCTTGAATGGGGACAGAGTTCATGACCTCAATCTCATTAACTCTCCACTCCTAATAGGCAGAGTTAACCAACCATAGACTGATGGACACATTGATGCTGCCGTCATGCTTTCTGGGCAGGCTGCTTAGCCTACTGACAGGCTCTTTAAGCCTCAAGGGCCCCTTCTTCCTTCTCATTTTCTTGGCTCATCAACCCTCATACCTCCATCAGTGTTCAATTTGAATGGGGCACAAGCTCTGTTTATGCCTTATAAACAAAGAGAAAACATAGGCTCAAAATGGAAGTAGTGCAGTTCTATTTGTGCTTTTATTTAGGAGTTCTTAAATATAACTTATATGAACTAATGAACTGTGAAATTGTCAATTCGAGCAGTTAGCTGGGTAAATCATTATGAAACGACTTTCCCCACTTTACTTTTCCATAAAAAGTGGTGTTTTGCTTTGTTTGCAGTGAACTTTCCAAATCATGAATTCAATTTAATCCATATTTTATATAAGCCAATAGAAAACACCTTCTTTTAAGCTTAACTTCATTATTGTAAGCCTCATTAGAATGACATAAAATTGTGATATGGATTACATTTATTCTTAACATTTCCTTTCTTCTCCCCAAGAAAGAACCTTTTTTATGTTCACAGAAATGTGTCCTGTTACTATTACATTACTTTAAAAGAAATCATGCTATCATGTCATTTGACATACATCCTCTTGATCCACTGTGTACCTCATCATATTAACATGACTGATGTGGACTATGCTTTTGTAACAGGAAATAAAAAAAATAGAGAGGTGTATACAATAAACAACACAATTAAATACATTTTTGTACTCTCATCATCACAATGAGACAAATGAAGGGAGTGGCAGAAAGACAATGTAGCCCAGAGAAAAGAGTGTTAGATTTTAAGTCAGAAAGATCTGAGGTAAAATGGCTCTCATGATATTTATTAATTATTTGACTTCATAGGCAAGCCATTTATCCTCTCTGAGCTTCAATTTCCTTATCTGTAGAATGGGTATAATACTACCTATTACCTTACCCACTACTCTGCAGCTGCCAAAGAATATGCCCTGAAGGACTTAAATCTTTCATCTCTTGAACTTCTGTCCAGGGGATCCACTCTGCTCATTGCTGCCTGTGTCACCTATTTCTTACAGGCCCCAGTAATCCTTCCTATCAATCCTTACTCCCTAGCCATCTTCTTGTGGACTGTTCCCAGTTCTGGAACAATGGTCAAATCAGTTATACCACTGCTTGTGATTGGGTTATGACAGTTTACTCATATATGACCATACTTGCCATGCTTGGGATTTTCAGGTGAAAAGTGCCTGTCCTTGGCAACAACTTTCCCATGTAGATTCTCCCCCATTAATAGACTATAAACTCTTTGAGAGCAGGGATTCTCTTTGCTTTTATTTAAAGCCCTTAGCACAGTGATTGATACTCAGTGAATGTTTCAAAATGTATTTTATTCATCTTTCACCATGCAATAATTGTGAAGATGAAATTAAATGGGTGCCATTGTTTATTATTAATTTGAGAGAAATAGTGTTTAATATTGACAGTTGACATCTTGAACACTTCCTTTGGGGGGGAAAGGAAGGAAGCAAGCAGAGAAGGAAGGATGGAAGGAAAGAAGGAAGGAAGAGGATGAAAATTAGTTGGTTCCATGATTCAAGAATGAAATATCTGAGGTACAAGGAAATTCACAGAATATTTTTAAATTCTGTTTTTAAGGAGTTTTGTTTTTGCTTTTTTTAGTGAACCATTGCCCAGGGTAAAATTTTAATCTTTTCCAAAGTCTTTCTTAAGCTTTTAGCCCTTGTGCTGGTCAAATTAAATTTGCCCTCTCAGTATAAAACTCAACCAGTAGAGGATATGAATTTTGGCCCCATGTTCCTCCATCCTCCCTCTCATCATTGTGTGGCTAGTCAAGCTGAGATTTAAAGCAATTATTTGAAGAAATGAGAGGTGGTATGATTATCTTTTCAATTTTAAGAACTTGTACCTTGAACTAAACAAAAGACTGTCCCCTTTGTGTTCCACCTCCCTTCCCTTCCCTCCTCCCATGTCTCAAATCCTAAAATATTGCCAGGAGTGATTCTGGGATGATAGCACCAATTTCATTTAGCACATACCTTAAGAGATGGGCACAGTTTCTCACAGAGGACATTTATGCCAATGAAGTTATTTTGTTTGTTTTTAGTTAAGCTTCTGGAGGAGGAAGGGAGAAAGGAAAGATGGAAGGAAGGCAAGAGGGAGGCAAGGAAGAGCAAACTAAGGGACAAAGGAATATATAGAATCATAAAGTCACCATAAACTACAGAAAGAGTGAAGGTGGGAGGATGATACAAATACCTTTTAGGTACAGGGCACTGTGTGAAATCCTTTACAAATTTTATTTCAGTTGATTACCATAACTCTCCTGGGAGGTAGATGCTATCCTTATCTTCATTTTACAATTCTTACAGTTGAGGAAATTCAGGCAGAAATAGGTTAAGTTATTTGCCCAGGGTCACACAGCTAGTATCTAAGGTTCAATTTGATTTCAGGTCTTAATGATCCAAAGACCAGTACACCATCTAACTGTGTCAATGTTTTTAAACAAAGAAAATACAGACCATAACCTATAGGCCAATGTGTATATTTCCCCTTTCTGGCAAAATTCTACAATGTATTTTAGAGCAAAGGTAAGAAGAAATCATACATCAGCACAGTTAGATTAAGATAAGGCTTTGCAACATTAACTTTATTTCTTATTTTCAGTGTTACTGACCTGGTGGATTTAGATATTCTGTGCCTAAATTTTAATAAAACATTACAATCTCTCATTCTATTCTTCCAGAAAACTGGATGAGATGTAGCCTTGGACAAAGTGCAATTAGAAAGACTTAGAACTTGATGAATGCCTTGATGCAATGAGAATTTATTACTGGTTGAATGTTATTTTGTAAGGACATCTCAAGTGCAGCTATGGGTAAGTAAGTAACATATTGATAGAGCACTGAACCTAGAGCCAGGAAGACCTGAGTTCAGATTCAGCCTCTGACACTTACTACCTATATGATTCTGGGCAAGTCCTTAACATCTGTTTGCCTCTGTTTCTTCATCTGTAAAGTGGGGATTACGATAGTATATAACTTCCAGGGATATTGTGAAGATGCAAAGATATTTAAGAACTTCACAAATGTTAATGTGCTATATAATTGATCATTAACTAAAATGATCGGGGGCGGAGCCAAGATGGCGGCGTAGCAGCAGCAACATATCGCAGCTCTCACATAGCCACCACAAAATACCCATAAAATAGGACTCTAAACCAATCCTGGAACTCCAAAACGCACACAAAGATACTTCCCACTAAAGTCAGC
>JAQQSU010015905.1:0-11061 GCA_028627135.1 Pseudochirops cupreus
GAGCTGACTTTAGTGGGAAGTATCTTTGTGTGCGTTTTGGAGTTCCAGGATTGGTTTAGAGTCCTATTTTATGGGTATTTTGGGGTGGCTATATGAGAGCTGCGATATGTTGCTGCTTCTACGCCGCCATCTTGGCTCCGCCCCCCCATTTCAAAGAATTTTAAAACCTCAAGAGTTGGAAGTGTGAGGGATGGCCCACAGTGAAGTTCTCTCACTAGTGTCTGCTTGCTACACTCTTTTCTCTCTGTTACACTATGTAAACAAGTTCAGTTTTGCATCCTGAGTAACTTGTGATTTCCTTGGAATGAGGTAACAAAACTTAAAGGGAACCAACACTAGACCTCTTCTGATTGGTTACCTCCAAATTTGGTGAAAGGAAATGCATAATGAAGCATTGGAAACCACTGTCCTCTGACAGAGTAAAAACTCAATGAATAATTATGGTAATGAAGGACTGAAATTGCTTTGTGCCTATTAGCTAGTTTTTTGGAGGAAGGTTGTGAGTCAACCATCCAGCCAATGGTAGGATAGGACAGAGGTGGGGACCAAACTAGGGAACAGGGAAGAAGGAAGCCTTCAAGCTTCCATATTGGACACTCCCTCTCTGACACTGCTTGAGCAATGAGGGCTATGCCCTTTCTCATGAGAAAGAATAAAAGACTCTTTCTGCATTGTGACTCAGACTCTGATTTTAAAATTTATCAGTGATCTCTAACTCACACAGAAGGGACCAATACCTGCATAAGATTTCCCTTCTATAGCATATTTAACAAGTTCTTATCTAGTCTTTACTTGAATATCTCTTTAAGATAGCCCATTCCACTTTTGTATAGCTCTTATTTTTAGGAAGTTTTTCCATACCCCCCTCAACCCCCCAAAGTCTAAATTTGCCTCATTGAAACTTATACCCTTTGTTTCTAGTTCTTCTATCTTGGACCAGGTAGACCAAGAGTAGTCAGTTTTTAGCACGTTAGTCTTTTATATCCTTGAAGACAGCTATCGGGTCCCCCTACCTAAATAGCATATTAGTATACCTCTTTTCCATCATACCCTCCAGCATTTGTCATCTTCCTTTTCTATTATGTGTTACATTTCAAAATAGCATTAGCAATTCCATTTTGCCCTTAGCTACCATTTGTGAAATTGAGTTTTAGCTTCTTGTAAGTCACTTGATTTTGAGGAAATCCCAAGGTTACTGCCCCCACCTCCTAACTCAGAAAGTTCTGATCCTCTCCACCAATAAGAAACAAGGTGACTTAATCACTGGAGCCTGTTTTTCACTCCCTTCAACTGTATAATACCTGTAAAAACCAAGGTTCATGGTCCTTATGTTGACCGAGAGCCTTGGACCTTTTGTTTTTGCAGTTAAATGCCTTGCTGAATAAATTGTTATAAGGATTAATCTTGAAATCTTTATTTCTTTGTACCAGTTTTGGTGAGCCAACCAGGAGGATGTTTTGAGTCTCTATGTGATGTCTGGACCTTCTCTGGAGGAACCCACTAGGATGCTGTCATACCATTTTTACTGAGGGCCTTACTCAGCATAGACCCGCCACATACTTCCAAGTCCTTCTGAACTTCATCCAGACTGAGACCTCAGGGGAGGTAAGAGCCTTGATAAAGGCATCATGGGCATTAGCCCTAGTCAGCTAGAAGTCTTCCTGTTGGGCAAATTTGTTTTGTCCTGGGATCAGGGAAAATTGCCTGTCCAGAGCGGGGATGTCAAAAAGGAGAGCCTCCAAATTATGCCTAGATTGGTGAAAAACAATTATCAGAATTATGATGCATCCCAAATTTATCCAGAGGAGGAGACTTTTGGCTATTGCAAATTGAAAAAACTAAAACTTCTTTTAGAAAACCGTACCAAGACAAATAGATCATAGGAACAGTTGGGCAGCTCTTTTGGATGGTGTGTTTATACCTCCCATCTCTCTTTTACCAGCAGCACCAACTTTGTCACTACCCTTTCCTCTTTACCCTCCTTTACTTCCCTCCACTTACAGTCTTCCCTCTAATAACACTCCATCTTTACCTGACACTAATCCTTTATGCCTTCTTCCTCTGTAATAGTACCTCCACCCTAACCCCCAGGGTTGCTTAATGGTTCAAGTTTAGGTATATCATCCTTTTAAAAACTTCTGATTTGTCTACTTGGCAGTCATAAAACCCTTGGTTTGATCAAGATCCTGGGCTACTAATCAGATGATACCAGGCCATTATCAAAGGTCACAACACCACGTGGGGAGACATGACTAATACATTTTAGACATTTTTCTCATAAGAAGAAAGGATGGCCATTATTGAGGCTGCTAATTACCTGCTAACTCCCTTTTGGAGGACAACAACAAGATAGTTAGCCAAATTGGCTCCTCTAAGACTGCCAGTGGAACTCTAATGACCCTACAGATTATACCTGGCTGGTCCAAGCTAGAGCAAATCTAATTTGAGGAATGGAGGAATTAGCTGCCAGGCCTGAAAATTGGAATAAGTTTTAGGAGACCATGAAAAATAAGGGTGAAAACTCCCAATCAGTTTTATGAGAGCCCATGCAAGAATGCTAGGTGATTCACTGGCCTAAGAGCTCTAAACCCAAGAGTTGCCCAAATTGTTTATGCTGCCTTTGTTAGTCAGTTGTCACCAAATATCAGATTACTTTTTAAAAAAGAACGTGAAATACATTATTGAATTGAAGGACATTGCCTCCTATGTCTTTGAAGAACAGAAAAAACCTACCAAGCAAAAATCATCACTTGTGACTCCTGCCATCTCAAATCTCTCCCAGAAACATAGGGCTAAAAACAGTGAATGTTTTTATTGCAGAAAACATGGCCACATCACTTGCAATTGCATGAAAAAGAAATGGCACCTTAAGCAGAGAAATGCCAAGTGCAAGCAGGAATGAAGATGTGGGAGTGAAGAGGGATCAGGAGGACAGATTCCTTGGGTCTGTCCATCTAGCCCCTAACCATACTGTCCTCACTTGCTCGATGCCACTGACCTTCTAAATTCCCGAAACTAAAGAGCTCCATGCCACCATTCTGGTCGGAAGATAATTTTATGACTATACCGAATCAACATTAGTCTTCCATTTCTGTTTTGACCCACCTGCTCAGTTTCAATGTCAAGATTTAGGGAACAGTCAGTGTGGTGGGAATAAGTGGAAAACCCTGTATAGTCCCCAAACTATATCCTTAATGTGTGGTTATGGGACCCTTATCTCTTGAGCATTCTTTTCTTTTGATCGATTTGTTTCCCTCAAATCTCTTGGGTGGGCCACAAAATTCCAGTCTGCATGAAGAGTCACTGAGACAGAGTTCTGTGCGTGATCAGTCAGTTTCTTAGAAAAACTGGGGATCCCTAATCAGTTAGGTCTAAGACCTTGCTTATGGTCAAGGATCCCAATGTGCAGGGACTGTGGGATTTTATAGACCTTGGGTAGTCTTTTGGAGGTCCTCTAGTCCTTGGGTGGTTCCTTCAGAAGTGTGGAAACTCCTATGATTGGCTAATCTTCAGAAGTAGAGGGGTTTCTATGATTGGTTAAGGCAATGTTCATCAATTACAACCACTTTGTCAGCAGGCCTTTCACAAGTCATTAGCTGCAAGTCGTCAGCTATGGGCCATCAGCTGTAGGCCATCCCAGCAGGAGCTTTCCAAAGGTCATAAGATCCTGTCAGCAAGGTCTTGGGCTTTCTTCAGTCCATTAAACATTGGTGTTTGTCCACCAATGTTTAATGGACTGAAGAAAGCCCAAGACCAGCAGTATCTCAGGGTCCAAGGAAGTTGTGATTTTGAAGCAAAGGTCACTAAAGAGTGGGTTGCAAATGAATAGGAGTGGAGAGGCAAATGAACCTTATTTCAAGTACTACACTTGCAGAACTTGTACTTGGAGGGGGATGAGGGTGGGTGGAGTAGCACCATAGTACAATCCTTTGTTGTCATTATTGCTTTGGTTCAGTCTTATCTCACTCTTCATGACCCCTTTTGGGGTTTTCTTGGCAGAGATACTGGAGTGGTTTGCCATTTTCTTCTCCAGCTCATTTTACAGATGAGGAATCTGAGCCAAACAGGGCTAAATGATTTGCCCAAGGTCACACAGCTATTAAGTGTCTGAGGCTGGATTTGACCTCAGGTCTTCCACTGTGCCACCTGGCTGCCCAATTAAATCCTTATAATAGACCTAAGCTAGCTGATAAATCATATACGATTAATATAATCATCAATACATGGTGGATTAATCAGTCATGACTCTTAGCTTAACAGTGTTAACATCCTTTAGAAATCACTACCAAGAAGGGGAAACCTCCTTCAGTCTCTTGGTGCCCCCTAGGTTGAGAAGCAGAGGATGTTATCTTGCCCATTACTGACTCCCTAAGGTAGATTACAAGGGATTAAGAAGAGACAAGAAGATAACAAATGACATTTAAATAAATAGATTTTTTTTTTAGTAAGAGGCTTCAGAGGGATTATTTTTAAGATTTGGGTTGGGTGGCGGTGAGAGAGATTTCCATACTATAAGAACCACTACAGACAAAATTGAGTTACCTCTTAGCTTAATTACAGTTGGGACATGTTTAAGACATAGCTCACCATAAAAATGCCTTGTAGGCTAGATCTGACCTGCCCAGATCTAGTCTTAGATTTTGTGAATGTGGACCCCAGATTTTGTTTTTGATCTTCATATTTTCCCTGTATAGTTCACTTGTAAATCAGACCATGTTGGTTTCATTACCTTTGGTCATTTTGCTTACTTGAGGTACTTTTTCAGAAATCCTGAAAAATTGGGAAGGTAGGTAGCGTGATGTAATGGGGGGGAAAAGCCCTGACTTGGGATTCATGGTGTCTTTGTTCACATCTTTCACTTAGTACCAGTGTGACCTTGTACAAATTCCTTAATTTTTCTGTGCTTCAGTTACCTCATTTGTAAAAGGAGGGAGTTGCCCTCTATGGCCCCTTCTTGCTTCAAATCTATGATCTTATATTGTATTTCCTGGGTTTTTTCTTCTTAGTACTTAAATCCTTCCTAAAATTGTTTCTTTTTATTTTTAGCATGATTAATAATTTAATATTCATTTTCCATTTAGGCCATTTTGTGAATCTTATTTCCCGTGTAGCTCTCCTTAGAGCTTAGTGAAGTTTAAAGTTATTAAAATATTCTCTATTAAGGATATATAGTTTCTTTATGAAAACCTTGTTAGAAAGCCCAAAGAAACTGTTTTGATTTATATTTTTTAAAAAGCCTTAAAAATGAAATAATTGAGAGGGCATATGATGTAAAGCAGTGGTTCTCAACCTTCCTAATGCTGTGACCCTTTAATACTTGTATGTGGGTGTATCTGCATGTGGGTGGACCCGCCTCGAGACGGATAGAGGAGCAGTGTCTCAGTTCCTAAGACCATCGGAAATATGTGTTTTCTGATGGTCTTAGGCGACCCCTGTGAAAGGGTCGTTCAACCCCCAAAGGGGTTGCAACCCATAGGTTGAGAACCGCTGATATAAAGGAACAGCATAAATAGGTTCTGTGCATTTTTAATCTGATCACTTTTTTTTTCTGATCACTTTTCACCCACATTCATATAGACAAAGACTTTTTTTTCATCTGTAAGATACTACGTTTGTGACGTTAGTGGCCTTGTTATTTTCCAGGTCATAGAGACTCCTAATAAATTAAATCAATGTGCCTAATTATGTCCTACAAATTAATCGAAATGGGAGTGTAGTTTAGAAGGCTTATAATACAATAGCTTATATTTTATAAAATAATTTTGTTTCACAACACAAAGCCTCCTAACAGAATTAATTATAAAATACTTCAGAGTGTATATTCCCTAACTATGGGCATATGTCAATACATGAAGAGCATTTATTTATATCAGTGGTTCTCAACCTTCCTAATGCCGTGACTCTTTAATACCCGTATGTGGGCGTATCTGCATGTGGGTAGATCTGCCTGGAGATGGATAGAGGAGCGGTGTCTTGGTTCCTAAGACCATCGGAAATATGTGTTTTCCGATGGTCTTAGGCGACCCCATTTGACCCACAAAGGGCTCATGACCCACAGGTTAAGAACTGCTTATTTATATCATGCTCTAACTTGGTCCCTTTTCTTTTTTCTATGTTCTCTCTTTTGGTGACCTTGTTAGGTGCATAGATTTACTCATAATTTTTCTGCATATGACTCCAAGATTTGTATATCTGGTTCCAGTCAGTTTCCTTTAGTTCATCACCACCAAATCCCTGTTGGAAATTTTGAACTGACTGGCCTGTAGGCATTTCAAACTTAAGATATCCAGGAGAGAACACATTAATTTTACAGTTTCCTCTGTCCCATTTTTAGCCTTCTTATTTTTATCTAGGTCACTACCACCATTCCTCTAGACCAATGGTTCTTAACCTTCCTAATACTGTGACCCTTTAATACAGTTGCTCGTGTTGTAGTGACCCCCCCAACCATAAAATTATTTTCGTTGCTACTTCATAACTGTAATTTTGCTACTGTTGTGAATCGTAATGTAAATAGCTGATATTCAGGATGTATTTTCATTGTTACAAACTGAACATAACCCACAGGTTGAGAACCGCTGCTCTAGACCGTAGGTTCCCAAACTGGGTGATACGGCCCCTGGGAGGTGCTGGAATGAACCAAGGGGTGGTAGTAGTTTTGTGTGAAAAACAAAAACTGTTAAAGTGTTAAAGAAAGTAGATTTCCAGGGGGGTACTAATTTTTTTTGTGCTTTTTGGAGGGGGGAAGGCAGGGCAATTAGGGTTAAGTGACTTGCCCAAGGTCGCGTGGCTAGTAAGCGTTTGAACTCAGGGCCTCCTGACTCCAGGGCCAGGGCTCTATTCACGGCACCACCAGCCGCCTTGACTAATTTTTTAAGGGGGCAGTAGGCCAAAGAAGTTTGGGAACCTCTGCTTCTAGATATTCAGGCCAAAGTCATTTTCTACATCCTCAACGTGTCCTATCTGTTCTCTTCTTTCTATTCAAATGGCCTCTCTGGCTGAAGTCCTCACCTCTTGCTTGGACCATCGAATCCGCCTCCTAATTGTACTTCTGTCTCAAATTGCTCCTCCCCCTAGTGCATTCAATACACTGAAGCTAAATTGATATTGCTGTGTTTGCTTATGTTACTTCTCTATTGAGTAAATTCCAATGATTCCCTCTTTTCCTTTAAGATCAAATAAAAAAGCCTCCATTTGGCCACATCCTGGCTCTATCATAACCTTACAGTTTTGCCTTATTTGTGCCTTTTCCTAAACTAATGAGCCACATTAGCCTTCTCACAGAGCTTCCTGCAGTTCCCATTTCTGTCCATCCCTGGTGTGCACTTTCCTCCTTACTCCTTCATGGAGTTCCTCTTTTCCTTTAAGATCCAAATCGAGTACCATATTCTGCAGGAAACATTTCCCTGATGCCTCCTATTCACTATTTTAGTACTTCCCCTCCCCAGTTACTTTGTATATCTGTCATTTTGTTATTTGTATATATAGTTATTTTGTATATATAATTATTTTGTATATCTGTCAACTTTTGGAACAGAATGGAAGCTCCTTAAGGGCAGAGATTGCTTCATTTTTATCTTTGTATCCTCAATGTCTGGCACTGTGCTTGACACAAAGTAGGCACTTTTAATTGATACCAAGTTCACATAAACTATTAGTTTAAAAGTTTTGTCATGTAGTGGCTAGAATTATGTCAAAAGCTTATCTTTCATGTCCTGATAGACATAAAATCCTCGTGTTACAAATATAGACCTCAAAACATCCCAGAGAACTCAGTCGATGAATCATGCAGGAACTGAACCATTTTCACAGGCTGAACTGTTGCCCTCAATTGCCCGAATATAACAGTTAGTCTTTTAAAAATTAGGAGAATCTTTCTGAACAGATATTGCTGAATTGAACACTCATCATCTCTAAACTGCATGGAAAGAAATGCTTTCAAAATATAGAAATTTAGCAGAGAAGATAAAAATCCTTTGGGCATAAGATGAGGTTTATACATTTCTGTTCTATCTTCTTTTAGAGTTGTAACAGGTATGCTTTCAGTGAATCTACAGAGAATGTGTTTACATACTAATACTTTTATTCAACTACAAAAAAAGTTGTTTTATCTACCTTGCAAAAGACTGTGGAACATTAAGTATAAAATAATATGCATGATAGTGACTTGACTCAACCCTGTTGACAAAGATGAAAATACCATCATTATCATCATCATCATCGTTCTCAAATAATAACGTGTGAAAGGTAGACTACTGTAGTGAATAGAGTGCCAGCCTTGGAGTCGGGATGATCTGGGTTCGAAACCTCGCTCAGACATACTATCTTCGTGATCAACAGCAACTTACTGTACCTTTCAGTGGTCCATGTAGCCCTCTAAGATTGTGTAACAAGTAAATTGCCCATCTGAAGTAGGGAAGGTCATATCTGCTGTGAGATTATCTTCCTCCAACAATCTCACTCTCCCCTCAAACTGACATTTATACAGAGCTTAAGGTTTGCAAAGTCTTTTGCATGTATTATCTTATTTCAGCCCATTAGTTGAAATTATATTCCTCACTATTAGAAAATGCATAGGTTAATAAATATAGATGAGGAAACTGAGACTTTGAGCAGTGATGTGACAACATAGCATAGGGGGAGTTCAGAACGCTGGATTTGGAAATGGAGGACCTGGGTTCAGTTTTCAGTTTGGCTAATTGTTACCTGTGTGACTCAGGAGACATTACTGTGTGTCTGTTGCCTCATTTACTTCAATTGCAACATGAGGAAATTGGACCAGATGAACTCAGAGGTCCCTTTCATCTCTAAAGCTGTGATCCTGTATAACTTCCTGATGGTCACAAAGGCAGTAACTCTCAAAGGTGACTCTTAAACCCTAATCTTTCAAATTCCAAATCTAGCATTAGCATTCTTTCCCTTGTTTCACAGTGCTTTTCAGTTTGTACACTTGATGTTGACTAAAACTAAGTTTAAGTAGAGCTTCTAGCTTTGAAAAGTTGAGTACATACGGAATATGCTTTTTTATACAGAATATGCTTTTTTATGCTTACTCATTTTTAGGTAAAATTAAGTGATCAGTCTCAAAGAGGTAATTTTGTTATTCAAGATGTACTTTATTTCAGTCCAAGAGTAAGTGTATAATTTTACTTCACTATGCTTAGAGAATGGGTCCAAAATAGTAGAAACCCACAAAAAAGGAATTTTATGAGGTATTTTGCATATGTAGTTTTGTAGTAAAATACTGTGATATAGTAGAAAAACTATGGGACTTGAAATCAGAAGACCTGAATTTGAATTTACTAGCTATGTGTCTCTAGGCAAGTCACAACCTGTCAGTGCTTCACAGGTTCTCAGTTTTTATACCTGCTCTCTCCTCTTACCCTTCTTATCTGTCTTACTTTTCTTTCTCATTCTTTGCTAGATCTTCATACAGGTCCTGTCTACTAACAGTAAGTGTCACTGTGGACATCCCACATCTAGCCTAGTATCGCCAGCTGCTCGTTAGACATTTCAAGCTAGATGTCTCATAGACATTGCAAAATTAATGTATCCAAAACAGAACTCATTATTTTCACAAACCTTCTCTCTCCCTTGATCTTGCTATCACACACCAGTTTGATGTTCATGAACTCTGAAATTCCATGTCTGATCATAATCTGTTGTCTGTTGTGATATAAAGAGTCCAGCACTATATGGAGTTCTGCTTCCACAGATATTGCCATACAAGGAGTTTGTTAAGGAATGAAATGTTAGCAGATAAGCACATCTTGTCTTGCAAGAGTGATGGTCAGGGCCTCCTAGCTCAAGGACATTAGAGAGAGTTAAGCATGCAGCATAGCTCAAACTTGAGGGTTCATGCGCCCAGTCACTGAGACCTAACCTCTCCACGTACCTAATAACCTTCATGCATATTAACTTACACGCCCATGCATAGATTATCCCCCCATTTTCTGAACATGGGACACATGTTTAGGAGGGGGGACATGTTAAGGAATAATGTGTAGTGAGTGAATTAGAAAGATTATAACCCAGAAGATCTGGGCCCAATATCTGTTCTGAAGGGAGGAACCAGGAGGTACTAACCCCATAAAAGGCTCAATTTGGCTTCTCTACGGTGTGTGTTTCCTTATGGGATGCCACATGTTCACTTCTTGCAAGAACCATAATAAATGCTTCCTTTACTCACTGTGGTTTCATCTTTACAAGGGGAACAGGAGGGGCGGAGTGAAGATGGCGGTGTAGCAGCAGCAACATATTGCAACTCTCACATAGCCACCCCAAAATACCCATAAAATATGACTCGAAACTAATCCTAGAACTCCAAAACGCACACAAATATACTTTCCACTAAAGTCAGCTCGGCTACGAGGAACCATATCAGCACTGCGAACTGAAACCAGCCTGGCCTGAAGCCCTGGCTGAGCCCCGGGGGCGGCTGGATGGGTGGAGTGGAGGAGCCTCGGATTAGTGGCAGCTGCGAGCAGCATTCAGAACTAGGTCAGTGGCACTTGCCAAATCAGGGAAGAAAAGCTGTCCGGCCAAAAGGCCTCCAGGGCTGGAAAGCGAAAGGCAGAGGTTTTGCACCTGCTTCCGCATTGCAGCTTCCGAGCCCTCGGCCTACAGACAGCAGGGGTACTAAGCGATCGTTCAGAGGCTGAGTGCTCTCGCGTTGAGTGGCCTGGATCTGGATCGCGGTCTTGGGCTTTGGTCTTTGGTCTTCTGGGGTTTCTTTATCCAGTGAGCCGGAAGTAAGTAGGAAAGGGACCCAGCACCTTCCTGAGAGCTACGGCAGCTGGGAGGACCCCAGCGATTTGGGACAGAGCTTTGCCTTCTGGAAGCAGAGCCCCACAGAGATTTAAAAAAAAAATCACGGACTGACCAACCATGAGTAAGAATAAGCATAAGAAGCAAAGTAAGAACAGCAACCAAACCCTAGATTCCTTCTTTGGGGAAAAGAAAGATCATGGCAAAGAGAGGGAGGAGGAGAGTGCAGCCAGAATGCCCCCACCAGGGGCTTCCAATAAACATGAAGAATGCCTTAAAGCTAGAGATGAGCTG
>JAQQSU010015906.1:0-11060 GCA_028627135.1 Pseudochirops cupreus
ACTTCATAACTACTGTGTTGGCTTTGACTTTCTGGTTTTGGACTCAGTTTTCTGGTATTGAAATAAATGCTCTAGCTATATTTCTCACGTAGAGAGCCTGTTACATTTTGTGATTAATAACCATATCACCATACTTATAGTTACTGTAGGCATTGTGAATGCTGCATTGCTGATTTATTTTCTCTTAATTTTTCCTCTACTTCTCTTACTTGAGTTTCAAAATCCTTCTTAAGCTCTTCCATCACCTGATACAAATTTGTATTTTTCTTGCAGGCTTTTGATGCAGGAGTTTTGACTTTGTTGTCCTTTTCTTTTTCTATGTTTTGATCTTCTTTGTCACCAAGGAATGGTTCAATAATCTGATTTCTCTTCCTCTGCTCATTTTGTCTGCTATTTATTTGACTTGTTGAGCTCTTTGCCATGGTAGAACTCGGCTTCCAGAGTGGAGAGTACTATGTCCTAAATTTCTGGGGTTTTGCACAGCTGTTCTCACTTCTAGGCACCTGCCTCAGAACTGTGAGGAGGATTCCCTCTCCTCAGCCACCACAAGCTCTGCCATGCCAGCACTCCTTCTCACCCCAGGATCACCAACCAAGATTGCAACCCATATCCAAGCAAGACAAAGCAAGGGAATCCTGCCTCAGTACTAGCAAAGAGATTCCTGCAATTGCCCTCTGGTCAGCTGCTTAGTGAAAATGCCTTCTATGGCCCTGGAGCTCTGGAAACAGCCACCCCACTGCAATAGTCACAGCTGCTGCTGCCTCCATCACCCTGGGGGCAGAGTCCTGACCATGCTCATCTGTCACCCAGGTCCAACAAAGTTTCCCCACTGACCTTTTACTCCTTGGTGTTTATGGGTTGAGAAGTCTGGAAACTGCCACAGACGCACAATGATTCAGTCTCCTGAGGTCTGCTCCAGACAGTCTGTGCCAATGGTCTGTGACAGCGTGGCCCACATAGGACTGCCCTCTGCTCCTAGCCCAGTGTGATAGACCTTTCCCTTTGGCTTGCCAGGCTGACTTCTGCTGGAAATGCATTTCACTCTGTCACTTTGTGGGTTCTGTAGTTAGAGTTTAGTTTTAGTTAGAGTCATTTTTTACAGGTATTGGATGTGATTGGGACACAAGCTCAAGCAAGTTCCTGCTTTTACTCTGCCATATTGGCTTCACCTTACCTGGGAGAAATTTTTACATGCAGGAGGGGGCTATGTGTTTTTCCAATAAAGTAGTTATCATGTTTATTTAATAAGTAAAATGACCCAAGATTGTACCTGGGTAGAAACAGGTTTGCTTTGTTAGGCAGGATGGTAGAAAGAAAAGGTGATGATATTGGAGTCAGAGGACCTGAGTTCACTTTCTACCTGTGTGACCTTCAGTGGGTTGCTTCACCTCCATCAGTGTCAGTATTCTGCAAAATGAAGGGGTTGAACTCAAGGGTTTCCAAACTCCCTTCTAGCTTTGAATAAATGGTTTTATAACTTTAAGTACATCTCAGATCACATGGAGAATACGTATGGTCAATGGATCCCTACAAAACACAGTTATCATGGAGCACCTTACAGCTGACTCACCTCTACTGGGACGGGAATCCACAGTCATTTCCTCATTAGTGTGGTGCTTTATTCAATAGGTGCCAGATGTCAGGTGCCACCCATAGCTGTCTTTGAAGAGGAACTCAAAGCCTAGGCTGCTATTTCCTTTTGCAATCAATTCTAACATCTTATTTTTTTTTCTTTTCAATGGATTGTTCATTCTCTCCCTTTGTTTTTTGGTGCTTTTTCTTTTTCCTTTTTCTCTTAACTTAGATCTCAGGCCTATTGGCCGAGGGCTGTAGCAAACCATGTTAGTTCTCTGCAAGGGACCAAATATGTGTTCTGATGTTTGATAAAAAAATAGACTCCTCAGTTGAAAACTTTGATCCCTAGAAATCCTCTACAAAGATAAACGTTGATAAAGAACAAATGCATTTATATGCCAGTGGACAATCCTTGTCGCTGGAGTAGTTTTCATCATTTAAAAAATAAATCCCCCCACTTTTTAAAAGACTGGGTCTCCCTGTCTCGTCTAGACTAGAAATGGGGGGGGGGCTCTTGGTCCTTGTCCTGCCAATGATTAACATGGGAGATTTGAGGCAATCCATTTCCAGACTGGGCTAGTTTGTGCGTCTTTAAGCCACCTGGTAGCTTCCTGCTTAATGCAGGATCAAAATCATTATCATCACTGTCGTCATCTTCATCAACATCATCATCAATACAGAACTCTACTACGTGCAAGACTCTGTGCAAACATTATTTCCTTTTATCCTCGTCAGGCAGGAGCTCTTCTCCTTATTTTGTAGTGGAGGACACTGAAGCAAATAAAGATTAAGTGACTTGTCCAAGATCACACACTTAGGACGTCTCCAAAGCCAGATTTGAACTCATTTCTCTTCCTTACTCCAGGTCCAGTAATCTATTCGCTGTGCCATCTAGCTGCCCATTAGAACCCCAGTCATCTAAGCCTACTACAGTTCAGAACTCCCAAGCACAAGAGATCCACCAGCCTCAACCTCCCTGGCAGCAGGAAATACTTCCATGCACCGTCATGCCTGGCATTTTTCTTTTCAGTTGTTTGTTTGTTTGTTTTTGTTTATTTCTTTTTTACAACCACTCACCTTCATCTGGAATATGAAATCTCTCTTCTAACTAGTATTCATACCAAGTAAGTTCTGCGTTGCTACTGTGAAATACTCTCTGGGGCTGAACTTGTGAGATTTTTCAACTGAGAAAGGGAAGGAAAATGTGGTAAATATATCCCTGGGGCCAAAGGGGTCTATTGGTAGCATAAATTCCAAAGACAAGGATTGGAATCCCATCCCACAGGTTTGGACAATTGGTCACTGAGGAAGCTTTTTTCCCCAAAGGGTGATGACTCTGCTCTGAAAAATAGACTGCTGGATTTCTAGGAATTGTTAGTATCCCAATAGCTTTCACACCAGAGATAAATGATCTTCATCAGAACAGTGCATCTATGCTCTTTGCTGTGAAATCTTGGACGTGATTCTGCAGTGTCATGAACAAGGTGAAGCAGTGAACTTTCCAGGACTGGTCCTGGCAATATTGTGGAGTTGGTATCATCCAAATCAAGCCCTTTCAACTGAAATATATTTGTCTAATTTTTATTGGTGTCTTTTGTTTTCAAGTCACCTTAATATCCAAATATAATTCCACTTCTCACCTCCTCAGCGAGGCAAAATTTGCAAAATATATTTAAAAAGAAAGGAAATAGAAGGATTTTGGCAAAACCAACCAATGGCACTTATCACATAGTAGTTATTTAATAAGTGTCTATTGATCCATATCTCCTGTGTCTGTTTCTGTAGATGATATTCTATATCCATAGTCCTCTACTTCTGCAAGGAAGGGAGGGAAGTGAATTTTCTCAGTTATATTCTAGGGCTAAGCTTGGTCATTATAAACATACAGCATTTAATTTTACTTTTGTATTCTTTCTGTTAACATTTTGACAGACATCTAAGGACCTATCCTAAGGCTGATAGGAAAAGAAAAAACAAACAAACTAGTAGAGTTCCTGTCTTCAAGAAGCTTACAATTTACTAGTGGATAATATGAAATGTACACATGAAGAAATCTGAGAAAGAGACATGATGTAATCGTAAGAGGAAATAGAACAAAGGTCCAGAAACTTTCAGAATTCTCTTGCCAGGATGACCACTGCTATTTGTATAGAAAAAAACAAAAAAGAGATTTTCATGGAGTGAGATTAAAACAATTTCCTTATAATGGAGTCTCTGATTAACTTTTCTATTTGAGGAAGTAGAGTCTTAGGAAGATTTGGCTTGGTGAAGGAGGTATGATAAGTCATAAAAGTGAAAATGGGTTTCTAACCATTAGTTAGATAACAACTAACCTGAGAGGCCCAGGAAGACAACCTAGGGCAAAGGAAATTATTTCAGTAGATGTCAGAATTCACCAATAGATATAAGAGTTCAGAAGAAAATGACATAGAGTCTTTTTTAAAGGAAAAATTACATACATACATATATATGTGTATATATATATATATGTACACACAAACGTAATTTTTAAATAATCAGAATTACTTACAAATGGGATGTGTGTGTCTCTTTGGAAATGCACAACTTCTCAGACTTTGGAATCAGATTTGCTGATAAATGAATATATCTGATATTTGAGAATGTTTTCAAAAACAATATAGTGTAAAATAATGTTGAAACTGTGAACTGCCACAAACCAGTAGTTGTGTGTGTTTCTCTTGGAAATTTAAAATATCTCACAGCACCCCCGGGAGTTTGCTGTGCTGCTAGGGGACACTGTCACACATAGTTGGAATCTGAAGTGTTAAGAATTGATGCTGGTTTGTTATTTTTGGTGTCTTTGGCTGTAATAATCGTTTTCCTGCTTTTTGTCATGTCTCTTTTTTGCTGTTGCCCAGTCTGAAACCTTTATTGCTTTGCTCATTTCATTAAAAAGTACCTGAAGCACGATAAATGTTGCTTCACCCCTTTATTATTACTGCTATTAGTTTGTTAACAATAGATCATGCCAGAGATTTTTTTTTCCTTTTTTGGTTCAAGATAATCTAAACTTGGGAAATTGGAAATGCTATAGACAAAGCTTGTCTACATTGTTTTTACACATAAAGTCATGCAAAACATATTTCCAAATTAGCCATGTCACAAAAGAAAACATACAACATACAACCAGAAAAATAAAGAAAGCAAAAAAAATATTATGCTTGTGTTTGTGCTCAGTTCATTGTACTCTCTCTGGAGGTAAAGCATTTTTTTAAAATCATGGTTCCAATTGATGGGCAATTTCCAGTTCTTTACCACCGCAAAAAGAGGTGCTATAATATTTTTGCACAAATAAGTCCTTTTTTCTTTTCTTTGATCTCTTTGGGATACAACCCTAGAAGTGGTATTGCTGGGTCAAAGAGTATGCAATCATTTATAGCCCTTTGGGCATAGTTCCAAACTGTTCTCTAGAACAGTTGGACTAGTTCAAAACTCCAACAACAGTACATTAGTGTACCTATTTTTCCACATGCTGTCCAAAATTTATCTTTTTTCCTTTTCTGTCATGTTAGTCTGATAGGTATGAGATGTTACATCAGATATGTCTTAATTTGCACTTGTCTAGTCAATAGTGATTTAAAGAATTTTTTCTTGTGATCATTGATAGCTTTGATTTCATCTTCTGAAAACTTCCTGTTCACATCCTATGACAATTTATCAATTGGAGAATGATTCATACTTTTTAAAAAAAAATATGAGTTCCATTTATATTGAAGAAATGTCCTTTATCAGAGAGAATTGTGTAGCACCAATGCAATATTCACAGCGCCCACAGTCACTATAAAAATGCTCACATTGTGCTCAACCATAAAATATAACAGATTCTCCATAGAGAAGACAGAAGCAAAGCATTTGTTCAGACACCAGAAAACCAAATCCTCAAACCAGTAAGCTGATTCCATCATAGTAGCAAAGAAGTTAATAACTAATAACAGCACAAAGAGCTACACCATCCGTCAGCCTTCCCACAAACCAATACAAGACCAATATTTACTCACAAGTCTATCTGTCTCCCTTGGAAGTGTGCTCTCGTCCCAACCATCTAGTCTAGTTCTGACTTCCAACTTCCTGTAGGTTCAGTTCCACCCTTCCTCAAACTCCTCCCACCACAGCCTCCATGTGATCACATTAAGTCTATTGTGGGGCAGAGTTTATTTTTAAAGCAGGGAAGGTCTTCAAATTTCCTTAGGAATTTATTAAGGCTTATTAAGAGGGAGGGAAGATCTTCAAATTCCCATTAACATTAAACTTGCTATAAATCTTCCCCCTCATTTCCTCTTTTCTCTCTAATTTTGGTCACATTAATTTTGTTTGTGAAAACCTTTTTAATTCCATGTAGTAAAAATTCATCCAATTCATTTCTCGTGATCCTCTCTATCATTTGTTTGTTCATAAACTCTTCCCTTATTCATAATTCTGACAGGTATATTTCCACATGATCAAATAATTTACTTATGATATTACTCTTTATGTATAAATAGTTTATCCATTTTGACCTTGGTATATCTTGGAATATAGAGTAAAATCTTAGTATATAGAGTAAGATGTTGGTCTGTGCTTAGTTTCTTCCAAATTACTTTATAGGTTTTACAATGTTTTTTGTCAAATGGAGAGTTCTTACCCCTTTACCCCAAAACTTGGATCATTGAGTTAATCAAACACCAAATTATTGTGGTCATTTACTATTGTGTATTGTATGCCTAATCTATTCTATTGATCCACCTCTCTATTATTAACCAGTATCAATCTCTCTCTCTCTCTCTCTTTCTCTCTCTCTCTCTCTCTCTCTCTCCCTCTCTGTGTATGATTACTGATTCATATATAAGTATCTGAGGAAGGATTTGACTTCAGGTCTTCCTGACTCCATTTTGAGTTCTCTATCCACTAAATAACCTAGCTGTTTCAATCAATACTGATATTTGTTCATGAACGAGCCATCTTTTGCAAATGTTTTAATTGCATATATTCTTCAGATATAGCGCTAGTCCAGTTTCTTTTTGTCATTCTTTGGTATATCCTTGGGGAAAAATTATTTTTAATATTGGTTCTTAGTCAAGAACAATTAAGCAAATCTATATTCAAATGTTCCGTCCAAATGGATTTGTAATGACATCAATGCAGATGTTTTCTTCCCTAATACAGATCTCAACTTCTCATGCCTGTCCATTCTGTGCAGTCTTTGTCCATATTTGCAAATATGAAAAGCAAAGAAAGCAAAATTAACACCATCTCCTACGTGAAATTCTTCCTGATCCTCACAACTGGTGTGTATGTGTGCATGTATGTATGTATGTGTATATATACAAACACATACATACACACATATATGTATATATTACATTTATTATATAAAATATATAATCATCTATACTTAGTATATATAATTATATATAAATATATGCACACATACTACCTGGGCAAGTTATGTGTGTGTGTGTGTGTGTGTGTGTGTGTGTGTGTGTGTGTGTGTGTACACACACACTATCTGGGCAAGTCACTTAACCTTTCTAATTGTCAATTTTCTCATATGTAAAATTAAGAAAGCAGACTAGATGACTCTTTGTTGGTCTCTCCCAGTTCTAAATTTCTAATTAGTCAGTATTGGGAGAGCTTTAGAACACAAGTGTGATTATACATTCAGGTTGTTCTGTGAACTGATCTAATCTATTTAGAATATTTTGAATTATACCATAAAATTTACTAAGGTATTCATACATATTTTCAATATATATCACAAGGAGAGTGAAGATATTTACCAGAATAGTCCTAATAGTATTTCTTAGAGCGGCAAAACACAAACCAAATCAACCTTCCAAACAAACAAAAACCCTTCATTTGTTAACATAATGGATGTTCGTCATTTGGAGAATAACAGTGATTATGATTCATGAAATATATTGTGTCATGAGAATCAATGAATATGAAGAACTTAGAGAAATATGAGAAAACTTGTATGAACTGATATAGAATGAAGAAAGCAAAAACAAAAGAAATACATATGCAACTATGGCCATCACATGAATGAAAAGGATCCTCAAAGACATAAAAATTGAGATTAATTGTGACGATCAATCAATCTTAGCTCCAGAGGACCAACGATCATACAAATTTCTTTCTTCTCAAAAAAGAGGGACATACTACACCTGAGGAATATTGCATAAAGTCTCAGATGCCCTTTTTTATGATAATTTGCTGACTTGATTTTTCTCGTTTAAAAAGAAGAACTTTGTTGGGAGAGACAGTTAAGAAAGAACAATATTATAAAAACAGCAACAAAATATCTAAACATTATTACATTCAATCAAGGCACATCATTTTAATTTTTCAAATAGATCTTGAAACATCTCAGTATTTTTATAGACTAATGGGCAGTGCCAACTGAGAGGGATAGATTAAAGATTTATGAAAGAAAGAGCCAGCACCTGAAGGTGAGAGAAATGTGTGATAATGTAATGAAGGCCAAAGGTAGAGGAATTAGCTTTACCCTGAAATAGATTACCTCTCTATATGTGACCAGAGGGAAAGAGGAAAGGGTGTGGGTGTTGCTGCTGAGGTGATTTGTGAATTTGACTAGGAGATTTGAAGCAATTCCCTCTGGATGATCTCAGTCTTCTCAGTAAAGTAAGCAGGAAAGTCATCTGCTATTTGTGTTACGCACTTGAGGAAAGAATTGATCATGAGGAAAGAATTTAACAAAATGATAAATTATAATCTTTGGTAAACTTTTTAAAACTGTCCTTGCTTTTGAACTTGTTTAACTTAGATTTGGGAGCAATTGTGGTTTTCACTTGTACATATAGGGTATATGAGAACATGCCATATTTTCTCTAAGGCATTGGGGAAGCAGGTGAAAGGACAATGCCTTGTAGATAACTCAGACTGTTCTTGACTGGGTCTATGGACAATACATTCAAATTGCACCCTGACTGATTTGCAGAGAATGAAAATTTTTTCAATGGAGGGAGATTATAAATGGGGATGGGCCTTCTGAGCAGGTACAGTATGCAATCTTTAACTGGAAAAACTAGGGAAGCCTATTTCTCAAAAGGTAAAATGATGTAATAAAGGGTTCTGCTCCTTGATTTGGAGCACACTATACCTTGGTCTGGTCTATTAACCACATGGTGAAGAAAAGCTTTTGTGAATGTCTGTGGAACCAACACTGGAGAACAATCAAATGACTAAATATTCAAAGTGAGTGACTGACTCTGGCCTTCCGTTTTTTCCACTCTGGCTTTATTTGAAGAAACAGACATCATGTAACTCTCTGAATGGGGAAAAGGCTCAAGTGCTCCTCACATGGGACCAATCTATACGGCCTTTGCCTCTTTACCCAAGACAGAAAGAGGTATTGGAGCTAGCTGTATTTTTGTGAGTTGCAAAAGAGAGGAATGGTGAGCCCCCAGAAGGCCTAGAGCAGAATACACAATGAATTTGGCAGTCAGGCAACCCAGGAACAATTTCCTAAGGAATGATCTCTGGGACACAGCCCACCATTAAGAACCTTTAGAAAGACCTAAGGGACCCAGCCCAACAATAGCTGAGGCAAGGACACATCCAATGGCTGTGCCCCATTAGGAAGTGAGCCTGGGTGGGACAAATGCTACGTAGGAACGATGTAAATTTTGAATCTTCAAGTTAACTTTCTCCCCATGGACTGAAGTGATAAGTGGAGACTGTGCTCGGAGGTATCGGGGAGATATTTGTACTTCTGTTTTTGCTATATCTGTGTAGTAAATAACCCTTTGTTAAAAAAAATATAATTACACAGAGGATTAAAAATTGGATCATGGCCACACCATTTTAAGATAACACAATAAATGGGGTATCGGAATGGATAATACAACTCATTTCATGCTAAGTATAGATGCTGTGATTATAAAATAAAGAGATTAATAAGTTATGCAAAAAAAATCATTCTCCTTGATCATCACACATGTAACAGGCATTAGTTAGCCTTGGGGCCACATGTGGCTTTCTAGGTCCTTGGGTGCAGCCTTTTGACTGAGTCCAAGTTTTACAGAACAAATATTTTTATTAAGGGAATTTGTTTTGTGAAGCTTGGATTTAGTCAAAGTGCCACACTTGAGGACCTAGAGGGCTACATGTGGCCTTGAGGCTGCAGGTTCTCCACCTCTTACCTTTTGACAAAATTGAATCTCTGGCTCAAGCTAAGGGTGTCTGTTTTACTGAGAATGAAATCATGTTTTCCTTGGAGTAGAAAAAAAGGGCTCTTGTTGATTCATGATCTGGGTCTTAATCTATTGTGCTACTCCACAAATGATGACTATCTGCCACGTATATTGACTAAATTTCCTTCCGGGTGTAATTAAAGAGAAAATAAAATATTACTGGAGACATTACCCAGGCCATGACATTTTCCACACTCTCTTTCCAAAGCTGTGATAATTAATTGATGACTCATTATTAGATTATTATGAAAGATGGACCAGGGTATGAATTTCAGTGAAGCTTACAGTATCATCAACTAGCACACACTGGCTTAATGGTTCATAAACCAGATGTTTAATTATCATAACATGACAGGTCTGGAAAAGATGGCCATGTTCATTCCTAGCAAAGGTTATCACCAGAACATGAATTTTGTTGGTAGATTTTAATTTCTTCCTTCCTGACACCCCCTGCATTTCTCAGGATTATTGTTCTAGATGCTCGTCTTTTTAGCTTTGTTCCTCACCAAGTCTTCATGTTTCCTCAATACCCCAGTAGCATTAGATTCTACTTTTGTTCTGATTTAAAGACGCTCCTTTTATGTTTTACCACAACATATCCTTTATCTTCTTATTTTCCCTCTTGTCTAAATTTTTACCCTCTCTGGAATGCAATGTATTGCAGCAATCATGGTACGGCAGAAAGCATAGGAGCTTCCAAGCATGGTGGTACATGCCTATTGCCTTTGCAATTAGAGAAGGCTGACACTGATGGATTGCTGGAGTTAGGGAATTATGAGTTGCAATAGAGTAATCTGATTGGGTAACTGCCTTGACTAGCACAAATATGGTGAGCTGCTGAGGCTAGGAGGTGGGGTGGCTAGCTAAAGAGGGGCACACTGGTTCAAATTAGGAACAGAATAGAGCAAAGTTTCTGTGCCATTTGATGGTGAGACCTGCTCCATGAATCATTGCAGAACATCCAGTCCAGATAAAACAGAAATACAGTCTCCAAAGAAAAAGAAAAGTACTGGAAAAGTCAGAGGAACTCAGTTCAAATTCCATCTTTGATGCTCAATATCTGTAGTTTGTTTGCTGATTATGTATTTTATTGATCTGTCTGTAACAGCAACCAATTTAGCAGATACTTAGCACTTAGTAACTTAGGGCTGTGAGCTCTTTTCCTGTCCTGAGGCAGAAGGGGGTTGGCTGAGACAGGAGGCCAGTGTGTGTATATAAGAAGAGTTCTAGAGACAGAGAGATAGAATTGGGAATCTTCCTCCTGGTGGCTCC
>JAQQSU010015907.1:0-11060 GCA_028627135.1 Pseudochirops cupreus
AAAAAAAAAATGAATGTTGAAACCCATCTTTACATGTAATTTGGGGGAAAATATTATTAAAAAATAAAATGAGACTGGGATGGAAGATGAGAGCCAAATCATGGAAGCTCTAAGATTTCTGACCAAGGAGTTTGTATTTTATTCTAGAAGTGATGGAGAGTCACTAAAGGTTTTTTGGTAGGTCAGTGTCATCATAAATAGGAAGATTATTGTGGCACTTGTCCAGAGGATGGATTAGAGAGAAGAGACTAGGAGACAAACCAGTTTAAAAGGCTATTACAGTGATCCAGGGGACAGATGCTAAGAACCTAGACTGGGATGTTGGCTTTGTGAGTAGAGGTGACTAACTGATTGGAGGGATGTTGAGATTCTCTGTTGCTTTCTCATGGCATCATAAAGATCCCAGTGGAGCAGTTGGGCTTTCCGTCCATCTGTTATCCCTCATGACAAGATCAGCCCCCTTTTCTTTTGATCATACATATCATTTACTCTTGGTCCTGCAAAGTTCTTTATTTGATATATGCTATAGTCTGCTCCCAACTACCTTGTGTCTCTCCATTGTCCTCCATGTAACATTCATTTTCAATTCTAAAGAGATTGTTGTATTCTTACAACCACTGAAAGGATACTCATGTTAAAGAGTTGAGCCATTTTTGTATCAGGGAGAAAAAGATTGTTCCAAATGAGGTGGAATGGAATGGAATGCAATCTGTGTTCTTTTTTCACCTCTAATTCATCTTGGATCCATCTTCTTATCCATCCATCTCACTAAGCTCTATGGTACTAATAAGCAAAATCAATGGGCTTTCCATCCAAATGAATGGTATAGTCTGAACAAGAGGTATTCCTCATCTGTTTAGTTGATTTTCACAGTTTTGATTTCCAGAAGTCCTCAGAGGTTTCAGATGAACCTGTGACCATTTTTGGTTTTCTTGGAATCGGGCATAATCTATGTATCATAGTTCTGTACTTTTAAATGGGCACTTATCCACTGTCAGACTTTGAACATCTATTGTCATTTTAATTTCACAGACTTTCAAGTCTTGAATCCTAGAGATCTCTTTCCTTTATCTTGGGAGTTCTGTTTATTTTTAAACTGAAACATTTCAACTAAGACCTTCTATTTATCACTTACCACTTAATAAGGGGAAAAAATAGAACTTTAACTATTTCCCTGATTCCTAAAGGATTTTCCCATCTTAAGTTTTATGAGGGTGTAGGTTTTAGGGACTGGTAAAATTCCAGCGTTTCAATTCCCAGGATAGTCTGTTTTTTCCTCCACAAAATTTTGTTTGCTTGTATTTGTAAGTTGTTTGCTTTCTGGTACAGAATGACAACTTGATGGTGCAATTTCCTTCCCTGAGAAACAGACCTTGAAGGATAAAGGATTCATTTTAATGATTCCAGTACCTTGTAAACAGACAAAAAAACCCAAAACCAAAAACTCAAAATTAAATAAACCCACAGACCTTAAAAATTATGTTGTGAAGGAAAAAGGACTATGTCATTAACCTTTGAGCTACTTTCAGGGTGAAACACTAGAATATAAGCTCCTTGAGAGCAGGAGTTATTTTTTTATTTTAGCCCCAGCACTTACCATAGTGGCATATGACATTTAATAAGTGCTTGTTGATTGATTGTATACCTGTAATCAAAGTTTACTTAGGTCATTCCTAGTCTATAAAATTTAGCACCCAATCACAACCTTGTCTTGAATTTTTTTTCATGTATGTTGGTATTGTCTCGCCCAACAAAAGTATAAGAGCAAGAATTATATTGGCTGAATGATTATATCATTTTTGTGCACCTACCACCTTTGTCTTTTGATTATTCAAAAATAAGTACTTATTACCTTAATAATGTTTATGAGATTGTACATTGATTACTTTCAAGCTTGGTAGTAGCTGTTAGAGCTTATATTTCTTTTAGTATAGGTTTTGAGAATGTATGGTTATCTACACCGTGATTATAAGTAGGTATCACAGTAAAACTTTCTTGGAGGAAAAATACAAAATGACCCACCAGTATTGTCTGGGCCCTTTTCTGCTTCTCCAGTCAAGGTGGCAGAACAGGCTGAATGTAGCAGAGAGAGTGCTAAGGACAGTGCCATTTTTAGGTCATGTACAAACATTAATTTTACTCTTGGTGTTATAAGTGTATAAGATCTTTGTTTAAGGACCAGTGAGTTGTGGATAAGTTCACTTACCTTGTCAATACGGTTTGTCAGGATGTACACATTGATAATGAGGTTGACACATGCCTTGCCAGAACTAGTTCAGTGTTTGAGAAGCTCTGAAGGAAAGTGTGGGAGAGAAGAGGTATTCGACTGACTACCAAGCTGAAAGTCTACAAAGCAGTTGTGCTGACCTCATTGTTGTATGCCTGTAAAACCTGGACAGCATACCAACACCATGCCAGAAATCACTGCCATTTGAATTGTTTTAGGAAGATTCTGACAATCCCCTGGCAAGAAAACATGCCAGACACTGAAGTCTTTCTTGAACTAAACTGCCAAGCATTCAGATGCAGAGAGCACAACTGTGACGGGCTGGCCACCTTGTTCAAATGCCAAACATATGCTTGCCAAAAAGACTGTTTTTATGGAAAACTCACACAGGGCAAGCATTCACATGGTGGTCAGAAGAAGTGATACAAGGACACTCTCAAGGTCTTACTTAAGAACTTTGGAATTGATTGTGTAACATGGGAGATACTGGCAAAGGACCGGCAAGCATGGCATGCCCTCATCAGAGAAGATGCTCTATGGGCAAAGTAGAATTGAAGTAGCTCAAAAGAAACGCAAGATGCACAAATTTAAATCCACTCCAGATATTCACATAGGCTATTTGTCATGACCTGTGATAGAGCATTTTGGGCTCCTATTGGTCTGATCAGCCACAGTTAGATGCATTGTAACTTGACTCTAACATAATGATGTCATTTTGGTTGTCTTTGAGAACAAAGGACAGCAACCATAGCTAATAGGAGTCACTGAATCATACCATAATTCTTGCTTTAAACAAAAACACAAGCAGGATGTCATGTAAGAGATATTACCCAAGAAAAGTATGATCAGAAAAGTAGGTATTCCAAGGGTATTATGAGATTAAGGGATAAAAATAAATGGAAATGAACAACCAAGTGTTGAACTGATAGTAATGTTAAAGTTCTAGAATAGAGCTTCTAAACTTGGGGTCCATGGATCTTAGCTAGAGGCAGGGAAGTAGTGCAGTGAATTGAATACTGGGCCAGGAGTCAGGAAGACCTAAATTCTGGGCAAATCACTTAACCTCCGTTTCTTCGTTTGCAAAATATAATGCATCAGGTCACTGTGAGGATCAAATGTTATACTATTTCTAAAGTGTTTAGTGCATAGTAGGTGCTTAAATCGTGTTCCTTTCCCTTTCCTTTTCCCTTGTCCATGGATCCTTGGTGGTAGATTTCTGGGGTTACATGAACTTAGATGGAAAAAGATATCTTTATTTTTACTAAATTCTAACTGAAATTTAGTATTTCCTTCTAAATATAAACAGCAGATATTCTGAGAAGGGATTAATGGATTTCATCAGATGCCGAAGGGACCCATTACTCAAAAGTTAAGATCCAGAGAAATTAGTTTTAGTTTTAGTAAAAAAAAAAAAAAGATTTAGTTCATTGGTTTTTTTTTAATGGAGACTTTGTGAAAGAACACAGACCTGAATTGCTTAGAAAGAGAAGTGCAAATGTGTTATAATCTGTCCAGATGTACAGTGTCATTGAAATTGTATGATGATTTAAGTATTATATATAAATGCTCATTTATCTTTGTATCTGTTATTAATGTGGGCACTTCCTTCAGTCATGTACAACACAATCCATCTCTTCATATGAGACTCATTTTTGTCTACACCAGCAACAGGGAGTCCACTTAACATGCTAGTTCTAGATTTCTTGATATTGTGTGGATACAAGTGGAGCACATGAGTTTTTCCTCTCACTGTAAGACCAGCACATTCACTTTATCAGTTAAAAAGTTCTGATGATATCCTTTATGACACTTCTGTGTAGTTCTGTGAATAATTTACTTGTAGTAATCTAATGCACACCATGTACATCTCCATTAATTGTGAGTGGTGGGCAGCTTTCATTCTTGAGAGACTGTGGTGTTCCTCAACTAACAGCCATATAGCTCTACTAGAAGAATATTGATATTCAAGAGATGGGCCTTTGTTTCAGGGAGAAATTTGAGGTCACTAAAAACATTGTGCGGTATCCAAAAGACAGTCCAACCGATTCACTTCCTTTTGTTCAATTCTGAAACCGACTTATTGTCCATATTCAGTGCCTGTCCAGAGTAAAAGTACTACTTCTGTCACTGTCAGTCCCATATATCATTTATCGTTTCAACAGTAGATGTTCTCTATCTAACCTGGTTTTCTAAATAGATATGGAGATAGGTTTATCTCTTTTGGTTGCCTTGGGTCTCATGTTCTGGGCTCTATAGTGTTTCCAGGCTTAATGCTAATCAGCGCGGTCTTGAGAACCTTAGCAATCACTTTTCTATTGAGACTCTTGTGATGGACAGGTTCTTTGACAGTGGCAAAAAGCTTCTGAAGGAGATTTGGACCATTTGCATCGTTTCTCTCAATTCACTCTCTAAGAAAGTAAGCAGAATTGTTATTAAGTCAGTGTTTAATGTTGATTATAGTTAGCACATTAATTTTTGGTCAAAATAAGCTTTGCTTGGGTTTTAAGTAGCAAAGCAGTAGGAAATGGCCTCAAGTGCCCTACACTATTATTTAAACCATAAGACTGTTAATATAAATTGAGAGATATACAAGGAAGATGTGTTTACCAGTATGCTTGCCATTGTTTTGGATCATTTCCTGTAATGAATCCAGATGGAGGAGATTAACCATAGATGGTAAGGCTTCCAAATGTATTTATTTGTGGATGACATGCTGCTGATTGCATCAGTCCTTAAATGTTAAAGGAGTCTCTTCAGTAAGACCTGTGGCTACTAAGATGAGACCTTACAATCCATAAGGAAAAGCCAAATACATGAAGCATACTTATTGACTAAATTATGATAACACAGTTGGATAGGTAGACCGTTGATCTTGTATAGCATGGACAAGCACCATAGATGAACAAATTGCTGGGCTCTCAAATTAGTAGTAGGGATAATAAATAGAAGAGACCAAACTATATTTGGGAAATTACATAACATTTTCCGTGATCTCAATCTACTTTCTAACACAAAAATCCATCTTTTTAATACCAGTGTTTTTGCAGTTATGTTGTAAGGCTTCCAAGTGTAGAGCACTACAGCCTCCAAAGAATTAAAATTGATTTAGCCCAAAGGGCCGTGGCGGGGTACTTGGTGGATATAAGTAGCCTGGAGCATATTAACAGCAATAACTTCACTGTAAAATGTGGCTTAAAATGGATAAACAGATGAACAGCCCAAGATCTACTCTGGTACCCATGAAATGTTAAAAAAAAAAACTTGAAGGCCTTTAGCATGTTTAGGAGATTCTCTATGCAGGATTTGTTACAGGATATGAACAAGAATCTTACATCATCAGATGTCAGTACCATCACAGATGAGGTCACGAATCAATTGAAATAAAAAATAAAAGTTTCCACCTTAAAAGAGCTTCCTTCCAGTAGAGAAATAATATGTGTACCCAGATATGTGAAGTAATTTGAGAAGAGAAAGAGCTATAGTCTTCTTGTGGGAGGGAGCACCTAAGTAGAATCTTGATGGAAAGATGCTAAGAGGCAGAGATGTGGAAGGAAAGCATTCCAGGGATAAAGGACAGACAACTGGATGTGAAGGCATGGCTACACATAAAGGAATAAAGAGTTTGGAAAACAATTAGGATACCAGTTTGGCTATAGCAGTAGAGTATATTAAGAGGAGTAATATGAAATAAGGCTGGTAAGGTAGGTTAGAACCAAACTATGGAACAATCTAAATGCTGGACTAAGGAGTTTATAGTTTGTGTTAAAGGAAATAAAAAGCCACTGGCAATTTTTTGAATGTGAGAGTGGCATGGTCACTGTAAAGATTATTTTGGCAGCTGTGTAGAGTGGTTCACAGAGGGGAGAAGTTGGAATCATGACTGGGCAACAAAATTCACTTCTCTGAATTTAGAACAAGGGTGACTGTATGATAAAAAGGAAGGAGTCAGAATTAATTGGTCTCAGTGAGTAAGACTACCAGTTTTGTGCCAGAATTTTAATACTGATTCCATTTATCATATTGAGTAGACCTAACTTGCTTATCCACAATTGTTTGTGTGTGTTACTTTTAGTCTCAATGTCAGTGTAATTTGTACAGTTATTTGTCTCAAGAGCTGAACATGAATTTAGGGAATTTTGTGAATCCTTAGGACCAAAGATTGTAGATATCTGACTTAGAATTTTCAAAGTCAGAATATAAGTGATAAAAAAAAAACGTCCACTAAAAATCTCATTTATGCATGATGTTATAATGAACACTATAGAAGTGAATGTCAGTAGATACCGTTCAAGACATCTAGGAGTGGAATATCTTAATAAATGCTTCAGAAGAAGGTGATATACCAAAAGGAGCAAATTATGTTAAATTTAATACAAACTTTTCAAAACAGAGGTAGGAAGAGCTCATGGTTTCATACAATTTTTTTGTTCTTTTTTGTGTTCCCGTTTGGTTAAATTCATAATAATTTTCAGAAAAATCTTAACATCTCAAATTTGGCATCTACGCTGGATTTGTGATTTTTTTTCTTTCATCTACACCTAGCTGCTTTGGGCAGAAGTGTGTTTGTGTAGCATGTGCCATGTGAGGAGGATAATCTGTAGAGAAAAGAGACTGAAGCAGTATTATGAATGACTGACTTACTCAGCACCTTTTGGTATGTCTTATCTGGCTAACTGAATTTAGCAGTTCACAAATTGTCTAGGAATTGAGAATAGATGTCTGGATATGCTGATGTTTACGTGTTGCTGATACATTGACTGTCATCCTATATTTCTCCTCCCTTTCCTAGGCGAACTTGTTTCCTCAGCTTCCTTTTCTTCTCACTTTCTCTTCAACACTCTACAAGGATATCTTTTGGGTTTACCACTCAACTAAAACTGTTCTTTTCAAAGATACCAGTAATTTCTTACTTGCCAAATTTCACTTTCTTCAGTCCTGATCCTTCTTGACTTTACCTCTTCATTTTGAGACTGTTGACCATCCCATTCCACCCTGTTCTCCTGGACACTCTCCTCCCTGGGTTTTTGTGATATTACTGTCTCTTCTGTGAACTTCTAATTTCTTCATCATAAACCTAGGAGTTTAGATTAGATGGCCTCTAAGGTGCCTTCCTATGATTCTGTAACAGTCTTTTTTAACTCAGAATAATAAAACTGAATTGTGATTGTTAAGCTCTCATAAAGCATGATTTATAGGCTAAAGTTATTTGACTATCCCAGTACAAGTTAGTTAGCTTTGTTGGACACATACTTTGCTTGTAAGCTCAGCTAGCTATTCTACAAATCTGTCCAGTTACTTACAAGGGGAAGTGTGTGTAGATAGTTTAATGTTACCCATCTTTAGTGGTAGAAAAGTAGCTTGAAATCTACTGTTTCTTTCTAGGAGTTCAGTTTAACATACATTTTGTAATCATCGTTGCTCTTCTACTTGTGCAGGTGATCCTATTCCATCCTTTCAGCACGTTGCTCATTGTATCATCCTCCTCCTTTCACTTATCTTCAGTGGCTCTTGGTCCTTTTAGCTACTTCCCTACTACCTACAAACATGCCCATGTCCCTCCCATACTCAAAAACCCTTTACTTTATCCTTCTGTTCCCACTATTGTCCCATTTCTCCCCTCCATTTTGTGGCTAAATGAGAAGGCTCTTTACAATAGAAACCTCCCACTTCCTTTCATCTTACTTTTTAACTCTCTGTTACCTGGTGTTCAGCCTCATCATTCAACCAAAAGTGTTCTTTCCAAAGTTACCAGGGATCTCCTAATTGCCAAATCTAATGGCCTTTATTCCATCCTCATCATTCATGACCTCTCTGCAACCTTTAACACTGTCAATCACCCTCTTCTTGGTACTTTTTTCTCTAGATTTTTGGGATACTTCAACAGGTTCCCCTCCTGCCTATCTGCCTACTCTTTCTGAGTCTCCTTTGCTGGCTCTTTGACTAAGTCACATTCACTAATGGTAGGTGGCACTGTTCTGGTCCCTCTTCTCTCTCTGTACTACTTCACCTGGTGATCTCATCAGCTCCCATGGATTAAATATCTCTGTACTGGTGATTCTCAAATCTGTTTATCCAGCCCTAATTTCTCTGCTTACCTCTAGTCTTGCACCTCTAATTGCCTATTAGATATCTTGAACTGGATATCCCGTAGACACCTTAAATTCAACATGTTCGAAACTGAACTCCTCTTTTTCCCTTTTACTGTGGAGGACATTGCTATCCTCCCAGTACCTCAGGCTTGCAACTTCAGAGTCCTCCTCTACTCCTTTACTCTCTTAGCCCTCTGTCAGCTCTGCTTCTTCCTCTCCTTTCTCCTCTCCCTCCAAGCAATACAATATATATTATTTCCAATGAAAGACTCTTGATTCAATCTAAGGCAAAATTCAGTCAAAGGCATTTGATCTGGCTAGAACTCACAAATCTCTGGTTGACTAAAACTCAATCCAGAAAAATAGCAAAAAATCCTACTTTGCTTGCTGTTACACACTCATATCCAGTCTGTTGCCAAGGATTGTCAGTTTTACCTTCATAACATCTCTTGCATACATTCTTTTCCCTTTCCTTCTCAGATCCTGCTACTGCCTTGGTGTAGGCCTTCATCTCTTCATGCCTGGAACTAGTAACCCTGCTGATAGGTCTGCCTGCCTCAAGTTTCTTCTCTCTCTAGTCCATCTTCCACTCAGCCACCAATTTGTTTTTTCTTCAGCCACCAATTTGATTTTTCTTAAGTGTAGGTCCAACCATGTAACCCACTCACCCTTCCCCCTCCCCAGTAAACTCCAATGACTGTCACTTCCAGGATCGAATACAAAAACCTCCGGGGTTCATAGCCCTTTGTAACTTGGCCTCCCTTCCCCCATCTTTCCAGTCTTCTTACACCTTACACCCCTCTTGCATACTCTTGATTCAGTGATTCAGCAGCCTCCATCTCCATCTCCCAACTCCACGCATTTTCACTGGCTGTTCCCCACACCTAGAATGCTCTCCTTCCTCACTCTCAGATTCTGACATCCTTCAAGTCCCAGATTAAATCTTCACTCCTACGGGAAACCTTTCTCAATCTCTTAATTCTAGTGCTTTCTCTTTATTGTTTATTTCCTCTTTATATAACTTGTTTGTATATAGTTGGTTGCATGTAGGCTCCTCTGTTAGATTGTGAGCTCCTTAAGATTAGGGAATGTCTTTTGACTTCTTTGTATTCCCAGCATTTAGCGCAATGCCTGACACATACAGAACAGATGTCTGGTACATATTTATTGGCTGCCTGTATTAGACCGTGAGAGATGTATAAAAATCAGTGGAACCCTGTGCCTCTACCCTCAGAAATCACTATATTGTAATTATGAGACAACTCTCTTGACTTTTGGAGCCTGAAAGCGCTTTTCCTTTGAGTGGCTCCTTCTAAATTCTAAAATCTATTTTTGTTCTCTTGGCTTGTCCTTTTAACCTGAGAGAACTATCATTCCCCACTGTATGGGATAAGTGAAAACTTCTCGATTTGAGGTGATTAACTTTTCCTTCATCCTTCTCAAATTGCTTCTGTCAATCACTTTTATCTTCCTTTGTCTGTTTTCCAGCCTTGGTGGGACCCTCCCCCCCTCTTTCCTTGCTATCCCCGTTGGGGAAGAATTTGGTGAAGTATGCCTCTCCACCAATGAGAGAGGAAACAGTCGGGGAGGGGTCTTGACTAGGTTATGTTATAAATTCCAGCACTATCTTTTGTAACTTGCCTCTTCTCCATGATGAGTCATGGGGAAGACTGCCTTCTTCTCCCAGGGAAGAGAATAAAGTCCTGTTCTTATCCTAAGAGATCTCTGTGTTTATTTCTTTTCATTAAAGTAAGGATGAAGGATATTTTTCATCCCAAACACCTCTGCTTGTAGTTATGGAGGACAAAAGGAGCTCCAGATGTCAGAGCAGATAGCATAGAACAGAGCATAGAAGAGGAGTCTTTTACATTGTAGTTTCTGTTCACTCAACAAGCATTTATTAACTGTGAAAAGCACAAGCATACGAAGATGAAAGTGAAATAGTTCTTACCCCCAAGCAGCACACATTCTTCCAAAATCTGTCCATTGGCTTGTATGCTATCACTTGCCAAAGCTGATACAGACCAGTGGATTAAACAGTTGTTTTCTTTGTTCACAGGCACCCAAGTCATGGCTCTGTGGTTTTAAGACATTTATTTAAATTAGAACAAGTATAGCTGGTATCAGGCACCAAAGAAACAACAGTGTCCCTCATCATATCACAATAGTATCTATAAACCTCCACATTGAAAATCATAGAATGTCAGAGCTAGGAGGGATCTCGGGCATCCTATAATTTCACCTTCTTACCTTAAAGAAGCTGAAGAGAAGGAAACTAACTTGTGCAGGGTCATTCTGTATGTCATCCTGCTGTAGTTTTGTCTACTTCTGCCCTAGGTTGGAGGGCATATAGCTATATATGTATATATTATAATATTAATTAATTATTGGTAATAATTAATTAATAATATATATAAATATAGATATAGATTTTTTTTAAATCTATAGTCAATATACATCAGACTTCTTTGGTTGCTTCTTTTGCTATACTCAGAGATCCTGTGCTAATTGCATCAAGTAACTCAGTATCATGAAAATGTATCCTATGGTAGGAAAGAGACTGGAGCTGTGACTTCATTTGGTGGTGGGAATTCCCTGGATGAGGAAGCTACTGTCACTGCAGGGGAAACTTCTCTATAGCTTAAATACTGTTACAGAATTGCCTAAAGCAGGGGAGATTAAAGTCATACAGGCAGTGTGTGTAAGGATCAGGGATGGGGCTTGAAACTGATTTTCCTGGTTCT